>BDJD01008676.1:3395-17926 GCA_002564525.1 Rosa multiflora
AGGGGTTCATCTTGCAAAAGATTCTGGTGGAAAAGTTTTGGAGAATCCATAGGAACATTGTTAAACCAAATACAACTTTGAGAGTATCATTGTCCTGAGCTAGCAAAATGATCTGCGACCACATTAGCTTCCCTGAAGACATGACTGAGTGGTGACTTGGAAGGAGTTGCTAAGAGGATGCATGTCTTATACAAGAGTAGAAATGCGCCAAGGAACTTTGACTACGTGAAGGAAAGAATCACCTTCGACTTGAGCTTCTGTAGATGAAGTCTTTTGGCCCAAATTAAGCCTACTTTAAGACCCATGGCTTCAGCTTGAAGAACTATAAAGAACTTGGTGAGAATAGGAATTTAGAAGATGCTCTAATTCTTTGCACACGATTCTTTGTAGATGAAGGTGGCACAAAACTTGAGTGCTAGCTTATCAGCTTTAGACTTTAGTGTACTGCCCTTTTGTTTCCTCTGTTTGTTTGTTCGAAATGTTTTGAGTCTGGCCTGGTGTTATTCATTTTACAAGGATTCCTCCTTGTTTGTTTATGCCTATTCAAATGAAGTGCCTTAGCTGATAGAAACGTTTTGTTTTAACTATTCAAGGCAACGAATGATTTGCAAAGATGTCAAGGCAATAGTATTACTTTATTAGAATTTGGTTCCTCTAAAATGAGGAGAATGTGAATTTATTTCAAGTTCATAAAATTTAAATTCTCGGACTAATCTAAGGGTCCTAACAATTGATCCATCATTCTTTTATTAATTTTTAATTTTTTTGTTTGTCTAAATCCTGTTAATTTACCGTCAACTCTAGAACAAAAAAAAATTGGGGATTTCTTGTCGTCCCTTCCAATTGGATTGACATTATAATCGAAAAGTAAGAACTAGGTCGCACGGTCAAGAATTCGGAATCATATAATTCAGATCTTCGATCTTTCTTCCTCACTTTCTCTTAAGAACCGGGATCAGGGTGTTATACTGTTTCTTCTCCACAAAAGATTGTTGGTCGGCCTAATTGCTATTTGAGATCTTCAATCTTACAATCACTTTCTAATTGCCTCCATTTTGTTTCCTTCCTACCCCAGCCCTAGTTTGCCCTTGTCAGATTTTCTTCATGTTTCTTTAGAAATAATGGGTTTCTAGGATTTTCCTTGTAATCTGGTTGCCTGAATTTGATTCAGAGTTGTTACATATATAATGGGTTTTATGTTTAAATGAATAATGGGCTATTCAATTGTAATTAAGAGATAAATTGAGTAAGAGAAAAAAAAAAGGTTCATATCCCCACACTGAAAAATTCTAGTTCATGAGCATCATCCATTTTATTTTAAGGATAGCCACTTTAATGTCAGTTTAGTAGGAAAAAAAAAACCAATAATTATATTAGATGACTTGGCAAATGTAACAACTGTGGGATTACTTTAAGGATGCAAATTTGATGAAATTCACAAGTGCAGTACTTCAGAGGATCTCAATCCAACTTTGTTATTTGTATGTCATAAAAAAAAAAAAAACAGATTGTTATTTATAGAGATTTACTTAAACACTCCCCCTTGCGTTGGCCAAACGCGGTGCTTCTCTCATTGCCTCGCTAAAAACTTTGCTGAGTAACAAAAACCCAGTGGGACAAAAATAACCTCAGTCGAAGGGGAAAAAGAGCACAACACACCCTTCACGCTTCGAGACGAACATGTAGACACCTCCCCCTGATGACTATGATCCTGAGAGTTCAGATAATTTCTGCAAGCCAATTCTCGCCACATGTTTCTCGAAAGTGGATTTAGGCAATGGCTTAGTAAACAAGTCCACCACATTGTCCTCAAATAGAACCTGGTTTACCCTGATATTGAGGAGCTTCTGTTTTTGCTGATTGTAGAAGAATTTGGGCAATATATGCTTGGTGTTGTCGCCTTTGATGTAGCCTTACTTCATTTGTTCAATGCAAGCAGCATTATCCTCATAAATGCTCGTTGGCTCATCTGTGGTAGAATTCAGACCACAATACTTTGAACAAGCGTAACTATGGATCGTAACCATATACATTCATGAACTGCTTCGTGAAGAGTAATAATCTCTGCATGATTCGAAGAGGTAGCGACTAAGGTCTTCTTTGTAGACCTCCAAGATATCGTGGTGTTTCTCATGGTGAATACATAACCAATTTAGGAATGACCTTTGTGCGGTTCAGAGAGGTACCCAGCATAAGCAAAACCTTCCAAAACATTTATATCATTTTGGGATAGGGAGAGGGAACGGAATCCACTACGTGTGGGGTCCCTGGCATTTGATGGGTCTGAATCCATCAACTCTCTGTAGGGATAGAACAAGCCCATATCGATCGTACCATTTAGGTATCGAAAGATATCTTTAACACCAGTACAATGGTGTTGTGTTGGCGCAGAGCTATATCTAGCTAGCAAGTTCACAGCAAATGAGATGTCCGGTCTTGTGCATTGTGCTAAGTACAATAATGAGCCTATTGCACTTAGGTAGGGCACTTTTGCCTCTAGCACTTCTTCGTCGTCATCTTTTGGACGGAATGAATCCTTCTTTGGTCATCTTTTGGACGGAATGAATCCTTCTTTGGATCAAGACTACGGACGACCATTGGGGTGCTTGAAGGCTTAATCTTGTCAGTATTAAGAAGCCTAAGCATATTTTGGGTATAAGTTGATTGATGAATCAGGATACCATCTTTACGGTGCTCAAGTTCCAAACCGTGGCAAAACCGCTTTTTCCCAAGATTTTGCATCTCAAACTTGGATTTCAAGTGTTCAGCGGTTTCCCTTAACTCTTTAAGGGTGCCAATTATATTCATGTCATCGACATAAACCGCTACTATTGCAAATCCGAAACTTGTCCTTTTTATGAACACACATGGGCATAGTTTATTGTTGACATATCCCTTACCAATCAAGTAGTCACTTAGACAGTTATACCACATTCGTCCGGATTTTTTCAATCCATATAGTGAGCGTTTCAATCTAATCGCAAATGCGCTCCGTGGTTTAGAGCCACTTGATTTGGGTAACTGAATTCCATCTGGAACTTTCATGTATATTTCCGTATCTAGATCCCCATATAGATACGCTGTAACCACACCCATAAGCTGCATGTTCAGTTTTTCGAAAACTACCAAACTGACAAGGTTGCGGAACTTAAAGACGTCCATTACGGGAGAATAAGTCTCCACGAAGTTGATTCCAGGGCGTTGTGAGAAGCCTTACGCCACAAGGAGAGCTTTGTACCTTACAATCTCATTTTTCTCAATACGCTTTCTAACGAATACCCATTTGTGACCAACTGGTTTGGTGTTGGGCGGTATTGACACTATTTTTCCAAATACTTTTCTTTTAGCTAGAGAATCAAGTTCTGCCTGGATTGCATCTTTCCATTTTGGCCAATCAGCTCTACGTTGGCATTCATCAACTGAGTATGGTTCGATGTCATCGGCCTCAATAATCTCACGCGCTATAGAATATTCGAATACATCATCAACGATGATGGAGCTTCTTTCCCAAGTCCCATGTACACTAGTGTAATTCACAGAGATCTCTACATTCTTAAGGGTAGGTTCTGACATTGAGGCGTCCCCCAATGATGTCTCTTGGACATAACCATAATCCGGAACATTCTCATGGGACGGATTTTGAGTATTGATGATCAAAGGATTTGTTTGTGCCTCATTTTCTCTCTTTCTAGGGCGAGTATGCTTCGAACCAATCGATTTACCACGCTTCCTTGCTGGACCTGCAGCCATAGACTCCACATCATTGCCATGCTGGGCAATGGTACCATCTCCTCGTGTCACAAGAGTGGCGTGATGTCCAATATTAGGGACATCAATCCTTGCAGGCACGTTTGCAGCAGGTATGTGTGATCTCGTCACTTTGGAAACATCAAAAAACGCATCAAGCAAAGTGTCTGCTACGTTTTGGAGCTCGATTATTCGTCGCACTTCAAGTTCGGACTGTGCGGTACGGGAATCGAGATGAGACATAGTGGGGACAAACCACAACAATTCCTGTCGTTCTTGTTGGACATATGTGTTCTTATCTCTCCCTAACGATGGGAAGATTGTCTTATCAAAGTGACAATCGGCAAATCTAGACGTAAAGAGATTGCCTGTCAAGGGTTCAAGATAGTGAACGATAGTTGGAGATTCATATCCAACATAAATGCCTATTCGTCATTGTGGACCCATCTTAGTATGTTGTGGCGGAGTAATAGGCACATAAATAGCACACCCAAAAATGTATAAGTACGAGATATCAGGCTCGTACCCAGTCAATAGCTGTAACTCAGAATAAGATTGGGTTGCGGTGGGTCGTAGACAAATTAGCATCGCTGTATGCAGTATTGCATATCCCCATTTTGGATCTCCCCAGCATTATCAAGTTGAATTGACTTAATTGGATGGTCAGGGTTGAGCCTGTAGACGGATAATCTGGGTAAGGAGTTTAGCATAAGCAGCATTGCGAATGGACAACAGTGCGACATGTGACCAGCATGTCGACGCATTAACCAATACCATAAAGTATTTAAAAGGTCCGCATGATGGTTGAATTGGTCCACAGATATCCCCCTGGATTCTTTGTAAGAACGGAATAAGTATTTTGGGATCCTTTGCGTAGGACGGTCTCGGTCCTAGTTTCCCGAAGGAACAGGCTTTGCAAAATAAACGAGGGGCCATGGAAGCAACCAATGAGGATTTTAGTTGGCCTAAGCGTCTGTAGCGCTATTAGAAGCAAAATGTGTGACTACATCTCCCATCATGGCGTTGGAGCCATGGAAATTATTTTTTATGGCGTCATGGCCAGGAGGAGGAACAATCATGGCGTCATGCTCATGGTTGGTGCCATTTATGGCGTCATCACATGGGACGTGGGTGACCCTATGGAGCGGCAAGACGGCTGCAGCGCCAGATGCTGCAATTGTTGTGGTCTTGGTAAGTCCAGGATCAATTTTCGATTCTTGCTTCTTCTCACTCTGAAGAATGGATGTCCGGGTGAAGTCTTTAGTATACGGAGCATCATATCATGACCAGAATGTCCTAGTCGGTTATGCTAAAGCCAATATGTGTTTGAATCCAAGAGATCTTCTCTTATGACATTATTGGATTCAATATATAGGTCGAATTGTAGTGACATAAAGTCCACTAAATTGACACATAAGCTTCTCTACGATGTGCTTTTGTCCGCAATCATTATAGGTAATGCAAAGGAACTCTTTTCCGTTCTCATTATGCGTTTCCGCATGGAATCCGTTGGCTCTTATATTTTTAAAGCTCAATAAGGTTCGATTCGCCTTAGGAGTGTAGAGAGCTTCAGTGACTCTAATCAAGGTGCCATTTGGCAATAGGAATTGGGTCATTCCATGTCCTTGAACTAAACCTGATGGCCCAGCCATCGTAGTCACAGAGGAATGTGTAGGCAACATCTCTAAGAATAATTGCCTATGGCATAGAATGGTGTGTGTAGTCGCACTATTTGCAAGACATTGAAGTTCATCCATTCCTAGAAGAAAAGCTCGTAATTAAAAAGGAGTCATAAAGAAAAAAAAACTCAACTTTTATTAATAAGACAAACGGAATTACAACATTGTTTCTTTGACCAAAGAAAATCTAATCCAATAAACTAGCTAATGCAAAAAAAATGGTAGTCGTCTAACTCCTTTTGGTAATTTCAATGCAAATAATAAGGTTCGATTCGCCTTAGGAGTGTAGAGAGCTTCAGTGACTCTAATCAAGGTGCCATTTGGCAATAGGAATTGGGTCATTCCATGTCCTTGAACTAAACCTGATGGCCCAGCCATCGTAGTCACAGAGGAATGTGTAGGCAACATCTCTAAGAATAATTGCCTATGGCATAGAATGGTGTGTGTAGTTGCACTATTCGCAAGACATTGAAGTTCATCCATTCCTAGAAGAAAAGCTCGTAATTAAAAAGGAGTCATAAAGAAAAAAAACTCAACTTTTATTAATAAGACAAACGGAATTACAACATTGTTTCTTTGACCAAAGAAAATCTAATCCAATAAACTAGCTAATGCAAAAAAATGGTAGTCGTCTAACTCCTTTCAGTAATTCCAATGCAAATGTGACCAGGTGAGTAGAAAGATGTCGGTGGAGCAAGGCTCCCTTAAGTATCACTTATCTCAAAACCATTCTAGACATCATGCTTACATTGAGTACGCTTACTTTGAAGAAAGACTAATACCATTGGCATCTACTACAAAAAAAATAATATGGCAATTGCCTACATCTCTTGGAAAATAAAAAGACTTAATCAAAATCGCCAGTTTCTAGGGCTTGATCCTTGTAGTCTTCCACACTTACATCCAGATCACCATCTCGATCTTCTTGTTCCATGTAGTTTGCCTCCCTTGCTTCGCGATACGTCTTGTATGCGTTTGCAACATTCTGGGATGCAGTACACTTCCTTGCCCAATGTCCACTTTATCCACATCGAAGACAAACATCATTATGGTCAGGCTCCCTTAATCGAGGCGCCTTTGGGGCGTGATTTGGACAACCATTGCCCTTGGTGGCATTACCACCATGGTCGAAGGCTTCGCCTCTCTCTCTCTTAACACGTTGACCTCCACGGTTCCGTACACGCCTCTCTTAGAGATTTCCTTCCTCTTTAGGGCAAGAATATGGACCCGAACATTCAGAATTGTCCCTACTCTTAGGGTTTCGCTCCTTGGGTCCTCCCTTGGGGGCGCGACTATAGTTAGACTCCATAATAGACTTAGTTCCTACAGGTCTAGCATTATAGTTCTTCACAAGGATATTGTCGCGCCATTGAGCTCATGAAACCTTGTGATTCGTCCTGCATTCACATCAATCCGATAATTCTTTGAAATCATCAGGGCAGAGACATGGAAGGTAGAGAGAGTCTTCTCGATCAACATCGTATCAGTTATGATTTTGCCACAAAACTCCATCAAAGACTTTATACGAAGAGCTTCCGAGTTATAATCAAGCACAAACTTGAAATCACAAAAGCGAGGCTATGCCATCTCACTTCTAAATCAGGAAGCAGGGAGTCACGAACGTTGCCAAATTGCTGCTCAAGTTCCACCCATAGTTTTCTGGGGTTTTCCTCATTGAGATATTCACTTTGGAGCGCGTCATTCATGTGCCTTGTCATGAGAATTATGGCTTTAGCTTGATTTGCTTCAAAAGCAGTAGCTTACTCAATGGAGAGCACATTCTGACTATGCTCTTGGGTGGCTTCCAGATGTCCATCAGCCTTAAGATGTTGGCGCACATCTCGAACCCACCTATGGTATCCTGCGCCAGTTATCTCCAGTGGAACAAAGTTCAACTTGTTCAGGTTACTCATCCTGAAAAACAACAAAAGATTAGGGTTAGTTTCAGAGCGAAAAAGGCGACCACAAAAAACTATTAAATTTCTAAGCGTAGTCGCTTCCAAGAAATTAGGGATTTTCTAAATGTAGTCGCTTCCAAAAAAATCTGATTCCAAGATGGATTTTTGGATTAGATCAAAACAACGATGTATGTGGTCGATCGTTTTCTTCTCAACAAACTCTAAGTTTGGAGGACTCTACAAGCTCCAAACTTGGAGTTAGCACGAACCCCCATAGTTCGGCTTTTGGTCTCCCCTATGAAGAAGAAAAGGGGGGTAGAAGAAAGAATGTTGGAAGTCCCCGAGAAAAGAAGAGAAAAGAAGAAAAAACTTCAAAAGTGGGAACCTTTAGTAAAACATACCTCTTAGGATTGCAGAGTGATGGATGCGGTGCTTTGTAAGTGGTCGCGGATGTCGCGGAGTTGCTAGCGTCGCTAGTGTCGAGGGTACGCAGTGTTGCGGGTATGTAGAGTCTCGGGACTGAGAAGTTGAAGAGTCGCGAGCGAGTCACTAAGGTCGCGGAATCACGGGTTCACTGGCGTCGCGGAATCGCGGGTTCGCTAGCGTCGCGGTATTGCGAGGTCGCGCTAGGGGAGGAGGCAAGCAAGGCTTGCGGGCGCTGCAGGGGCAGCGAGGCTAATATGGTAGGATTAGCGTTGAGTTGCGACGCTGAGGCTACGGGGGCAATAGTAGCGCAGGCGAGGCTAATCCGGTGACGTTTGATCAATTTTTGGGGTTTTGGTTTCTAAAGCTAGGGTTAGGGCTCGTGCTGATAACGTGTTATAGAGAAACTGAAATTGAGAAGAATTTTCTATGTATTCTCATTGATAATATGTGACTCTTTATAAAGAGGATTACAATGCATGGAATCTAAATCATACAAGGAAAGTAATCGTACATTGAATAGGAATCTAGATCCTTCTAATGTAACTCTATTATCACTAAGTCAAGTAACCTAGAGTTTGGGCCAAACACAAAATAGAAATTTACTTAAACACAAATACGATTTTAGTGGTAATTATTCTATTCACAGTGAAAGTGGAAGTAAAAGGTAAAAGTAATAGTAACTTAGGTAAAAGGGTAGTAGTGGAATATTTAAACAAGATATATGCAGCCGGTGGTAAAGGGAGGATTGTATTTGTACGTGGTGGTAATTTGCTGTACTTTCTACTCGGACATTCAGTATTTGGATTTTGGAAGTGGTACAATCGAATTTGCGCACAGTTTGAGTTTCCGGAGTTTTTCATAAACAAACCTTGTAGGCTGTGGAACCATGAAGCTAGATAACAAAAGGGGGGTGAAATTTGCACCCCCAAATTTACAAACCACACCCCCTTTTGTTTTTTTAATAATATTTCATGTCACCTATTTTTACACTTCCTAAAACACCCTCCCCCTCTCTCTCTTCCAGACCACCACCAAGGTCCCCCTCGCTCTGCCCTGCAAATCTGCAATCATCATTGAAATCACAATCTCAGTCAGTCAAATTGAAATGACGAATTTGCCATTGCCGGAGTTTGGAGAAGAAATTAAATTGAAGCTTTTACTTGTGGAGATAAGGAGGTCGAGCTTCTTCTCGTCGGGATTCTCGCCGGAGACGGTATAGTACCTGCGCTGGACGGACCAACCCAAATAACATTACAGCACTACTAAATTCATCAAAACTTCATCATCATTCAAGATTCAATTTTGATTGTCAGGCCTTCAAACACAAAAACCCACAATCAAAGATCACAAATGTATCACTTCACAGTAAAATTCATGCACAGAATCCAATGAAACTCAACACAGTCAATATCATCAAAAACACCTAGCACACAATCTTGAGACATTCCTATTCTTACCAATTCATCAATTTCACTTCCAAATTTCAATATCTTGGCCTCCCAACTCAAAACCATTCAAAAAAACACACAAGACCCACAATCAAAGATCACAAATTTCATCATTTCTACAGCTCGGACGTCGGCGTCCATGCGAGATCGGAGGTCCTTGACGGTGTTGGCGTTGTGGAGAGTCTTGCTCTGCTCGTGAGCGGACTGGAGGTTCTGGTGGATGCGCTCCAGCTCCTTGAGCTCGTCCTTGACGGACTCGACGTCGCCGAAGAACTTGTCGAGGTTGACTCCGGTGCCGCACGCCGTCGCCAACGACATCTCGATGACGTGCTCGTCGTTGTTGGCGGGTTCGCTGCGGAACCTGGAGAAAGAGCCAGAAAACAGGTCGTTCATCCTTTCCTATTCACCGGAGTTTCGATCGGATTTATGAGAAGAAATAGAGAGAGAGTTAATGCGGAAATGAAGATTTGGAGGGGGACCTTGATGGTGGTCTGGAAGAGAGAGGGGGGAGGGTGTTTTAGGAAGTGTAAAAATAGGTGACATGAAATATTATTAAAAAAAACAAAAGAGGGTGTGGTTTGTAAATTTGGGGGTGGAAATTTCACCCCCCTAACAAAATCATCCAATTGCAAATATAGATACTCACTTCGTAGAGCCACAACTTAGCTACATTAATGCTGTTGATGTTCTCATTCAATCCTAATACATATGTAGATACAGTTTATTCTATGGCCTGTACTGATATCATAAGGAACCCTATATGTACAAATAGATAATTTAGACCTAATAATAATAGGACTAGCAAAACTTTACAGGAAGGTGGCTAGTATTATTTGCCTACATAAGTAGACCCTGGTCCCTACTCTAGCTATCATCAAGCATACATAGAGCCTAAAGGATAGCTCAGAGGAGAATCACCAAGATCGACTATATCTGCACTGGGTCAGTACTAAGTTCCACATTCTTCAATATTCCTTATGTTTGAGTAAGTTCGTATTCTTAATTTTGAGTACATTGTATACATGTTCATATAAAACGCACAGTTTTGGGTAGCATCCGATTATATACCAAGGGAACAAGACCAAGTATGCATGCTCAAATTAATCAGCAAGTAGCTAGGAAAGAATATTTACATAATTGGGCTCTCGTTTCGCTCTTGATATCATAGTTTTTCCTCAGATAACGGATGCAATCATACCCATAGCTGTCACGCTTCTCATCATAGAATGACTTGCCTTCGGCTTCATCTATATTGACATCTCCTTGAAGCCCATATACCAGCAGCTCACATTTTTTTTTTTTGGGTGCAAGCACTTCACTAATTTATCAATTAGAAGAGAAAATAGATTGGATTTTAGTTGTTTACCCCGATAATCCGATTATAATCCCAATTCACAAATTTTTTGCTGATTAGATCGATATAACATTTTAGGCATAGTCTATTTTCATTACGATTTTCTATCACATTTATCTATTACCTCTCACAAAGTTTAAAAAAAGCTAAGTGTACGTACATTTTCTGTCTAAAATTATAGTTCATGATCACGATGGAAACAATAATATTTTAGATCCCTTTTGAAAATGTATTACATAATTAGAATGCTCGGTGAACGATTATTATTATTTATTTTTTTTGGGATCAGTCAAATTGTTGATCCGATTGTTGATATCATTATCCATATCCGTGACAAATGATTGTGTGTTTGTTTGCATATTTGGGTGAGGCAGAGAGTGGGATATCAGCCATTCAATTCAAATTGATTGTACATGTAGCTACTGTTTATTTGTCATCAATCCATCAACTTGAACTAAGTTTCAATCTGGCTCATGCATCCTGTGGGTCACATCTTCTAACATATTTATGTTACCTACCAACGAGCCTATCCAATTTCCACATCTTCGTTAATCTAATCCAGCAACGAATCCAACTTTTGATCACATTTGTCAACGACATTATTGCATGTACGTGTAGTATCAATAAATACTTTGGCTTGAATTTGTCCATGGAACATGCATGATAATGAAGCAGGGTAGTTTAATTTTTACATAGAAATGGAGAGTTTTTATTGGGACCTCTCAATTTATTTTAAAGACGTTTCACACCTCTTTTTTTTTTTATTTACACAACAAATTTACTCATTAGACCTCTCTTAAATTACTAACATAGCTTTATTCCTATAGTTTATATACAAAATATAGAAGCTTTGTAATATAAAAATCTTGAGGTGTATTTACTCACCATAACTCCATTCATTAATTTTTCTTTACAAATATTCTTTCTTCCTCTTTTTTTTTTGGCCAATCCTCCACTTTTGTTAAACCTCCATGACTTTTTATTTCTGATGCAAAATTACTAGTTACCTACAAACCCAATTCGATGTTCCTAATGAGACATGCAAACTTCTTCAAAGAGGTCGCCTTTCTTTCTTATGTGCTTAGTATAGTTTTTCTTAGACTAATTGCATTATTAACTGGTCGGTGTTCTATATATTATGAATGTTTAAATTTAGTATTCTCTTCAATAAATACTACTCTTTCTATATTATTAATATTCTTTTAATAAACTTTGTTCGTCACATGTTTAGAATCTTGAATTTGAAAAATGATCGTCACATTAATTAGATAAAGATATGAAAATATGGTTTATTTATTTATAGATTAGGAGATGTAGATAAATAATTTTTGTCTATGATTTGTTGTCCATAATAGTAATTTAGCATTAAGATAAATAGATAATTTAATAATTCAAATGAGAAAATTTGGATGTCTTAAAAGAAAATCTCTAAAAGTATCATATATAGTATCAAGCTGACCATTGTAAAATAAAACATTACTATATCATGTTGGTCGGAATTAAGTTTTCGTACTTTTTTGAACAAAACTTGGAACTAACCTAATTTGGAGGTTCAACCCCGCCAGATGTTAGCCAAACAGTCACCCTCAAGTTTAAGGGGTACAAGTAATAGTATAGATATTTAATAAAGGTTGTCGAACCCACGAGGATTGGATTCTTTTCACTAGCTAGGGTGTCAACATAAGGAGAGCTAGAATATGCAAATGTACAATCACAAACCTAAATTCACAAGGAAATCTAAACTCATGGTGAGTATGTGCATTGTGGTGGTAGTGAAATTAATTGTTTGTTGGATAGAGTGGTGAACCAAATTAAAATAAATGCTCAAATGTAAACTAAAATACTCTAAACTAAATTAGTGTCAAATGAAGGAACGTTAGGACTTGGATTGTCTACCACTAACCTCCCTTGAACGTATTGATGCATTTCAATATGAATGATGCTAAATTAATTAACCAATTTCTCTCCTTGCATTCCTCTCGGGTATGACAAGGGACATGCTCCTTTTGTGATATCAAGCAACCCCTCTTGGGTGTAATATTTAACTATTGTATTCTCTTCAATAAATACTACTCTTTCTATATTATTAATATTCTTTTAATAAACTTTGTTCGTCACATGTTTAGAATCTTGAATTTGAAAAATGATCGTCACATTAATTAGATAAAGATATGAAAATATGGTTTATTTATTTATAGATTAGGAGATGTAGATAAATAATTTTTGTCTATGATTTGTTGTCCATAATAGTAATTTAGCATTAAGATAAATAGATAATTTAATAATTCAAATGAGAAAATTTGGATGTCTTAAAAGAAAATCTCTAAAAGTATCATATATAGTATCAAGCTGACCATTGTAAAATAAAACATTACTATATCATGTTGGTCGGAATTAAGTTTTCGTACTTTTTTGAACAAAACTTGGAACTAACCTAATTTGGAGGTTCAACCCCGCCAGATGTTAGCCAAACAGTCACCCTCAAGTTTAAGGGGTACAAGTAATAGTATAGATATTTAATAAAGGTTGTCGAACCCACGAGGATTGGATTCTTTTCACTAGCTAGGGTGTCAACATAAGGAGAGCTAGAATATGCAAATGTACAATCACAAACCTAAATTCACAAGGAAATCTAAACTCATGGTGAGTATGTGCATTGTGGTGGTAGTGAAATTAATTGTTTGTTGGATAGAGTGGTGAACCAAATTAAAATAAATGCTCAAATGTAAACTAAAATACTCTAAACTAAATTAGTGTCAAATGAAGGAACGTTAGGACTTGGATTGTCTACCACTAACCTCCCTTGAACGTATTGATGCATTTCAATATGAATGATGCTAAATTAATTAACCAATTTCTCTCCTTGCATTCCTCTCGGGTATGACAAGGGACATGCTCCTTTTGTGATATCAAGCAACCCCTCTTGGGTGTAATATTTAACTATTCAAGTTATGCATTTCAATCCGGTTATGTATATCTAGCGCATTACCCTAAGTGCATAAAGTTTGGAGATGAAGAAATCATGCAAACCAACCAAGCTTATCTATAAGTGATTGTAATTCACAACCCCTACATGCACACCTAGTGTGCTTTCATGCTTTAACATTCAAAGGTTATCAATCTCTAAACATTATATCATGATATGGCAAACACTTATACTCAAAGTGGTAAAGTCTAAGCATATGCATTCAACTCTTGAACTAGCATGTAGGCATGCATGTTAAAGATGCATCACATGATTCTATAACATCAATCCATACAAGATTGGTTAGGGCTTTCAACCCTACCCTAACAAAGTAATACTCACTCATAATTACATATACTAACATTATAATCAAATTAAATACCAAATATAATTTAGAGTAAAAGGGATAGAGTTATCTTAGTGGTGTGTTGGATCGCCCCCAAGCTCACGTCTTGGTGGTAATGGTAGTGATGGTGATTCCATCTCCTTCTTGCTCTTGAAGATTTGATGATAAAAGATAGTGAAGTTTGTATTATGTATTGTGTGAATAGATGGAGTAGATGGAGAAAATGATGATAGAAAAGAGATTGGAGAAATGATGTAGTAGTGGTGGTGTTAATGGAGGTAAAGGATAAGAAATTGTGGTGGTGATGGAGGAGATAGAGTAGTATGGATAATATGGGTTTGGATTTTAAGAGGTGGAGATGAAGGTTTTGTGGTGGAGATGGAGATAGAAAGAAGATGTAATGGGGTGGTATGGGTGATGGAGTGTTGGAAAACTTGTAGCAAGATGAGATGATGATAAAAAAGGAAAGAGGGAGCCTTAAATAGAGGGAGAAGAGAAAGAGAAGCAGTTATCTCTCTCTTCATACATAAGAAAACAAGGGACAAAAGAGTGAGAAAAAGACAACAAAAGGAGGTACAGTATTGGGGAAGAGAAAGAAGGACATAATGATGAGCTATGAGAGTGTAGAGTAGAAAAAGATGACTTAGGAGAAGAGAGGAGCAGCTAGC
>BDJD01008678.1:9521-27790 GCA_002564525.1 Rosa multiflora
AATATATAGGGGCATGGCTAGGGTTCTCCAAGCAATCAGAAATTTCCACATCACTTCAACCACTGGTATGATGCCAAGTAAGCCTTGTGATGTGGTCCAACCAATCGTAGAATGCCAAGTAAGCCTTGGTGTGTCATCTAACCAATCAAAACTCTCCGAATTAATTCCCTAAATTCCTTTAATATATATCCTTGCTGAAATTATATAAGGATTTTCTGATTTTCTTCATTAATTTCGGCCAAGAATATCTTAGGAGCGAGTAATTGCCGAAATTCCATAAATAAATTCTGATTTGCTTCACCAATTTCGGCCACAAATATCCTTGGGAAAGTAATTGCCGAAATTCCATAAATAAATGCTGATTTGCTTCACCATTTTCGGCCAAAAATCACATTTAAATCTTCCAAGAATATCTCTTTGCCCTTAAAAATCTCCCTTGAATTACTCCAATCAAAATCTTCAATTATATTTTCAGATTTTCATGTTGCCTCCTCCTTTTCCTCTTTGTATTTTACGGCAAACACATATATATTCTCCAAAAATATCTCTCATGTGTCACAAACCCTAATTTCCATGGGCCTTTATCCATTTGCCGAAATCCATAACCTCTTGAGAGTTCTTGGGCCTTTGTGCGTCACCTTCAAGCCATGTCATCTTCTAAAGTCTTCAAGAAGCTTCTCTCATGCCATGACACTTCATTTTTCTGCTTTCCTTTCTTGGTTGACTCAAGAGTCTTGTTTTGGCAGGGTTTCCTCTTCTGGACAAGGTTTCCTGGTTGAAACAGGATTTCCTGGTTGAACCAAGAAAACTTCATTTCTTCTTTTCAGCTCCGAGGTCCTGAAAATAGAAACTAGTAAGAAAAATAGAAACTTTCCTAAAATGAAAAATGGCAACTTTCCTAAACTGAAAATGGAAACTTTCCAAAAATGAAAAATAGAAACTACAAAATAGAAACTTTCTACAAATAGGAACTTTCCCAATCGAATAATGGAAACTTTCCTAAACAGAGTTTTATTAAGGAAATAACGCAGAAAATGTAGGGAAATGCAGTTAAAATGTCGCATTAAAATGCTCCTATCAAACTATGACTCACACTAACACTTAATACCTATCTCTTTCTGCTGTAACTCTCTGAAGCTCCCTCTTTCTTTCTATCCCTAGATCGCTCTCTCTCTCTCTCTCTCTTGATACATCGGACTGAACAAACCAAATACCACAAAAACCCATCACACAGCAACAGTAACCAACGAAACCAAACTGTAATTGAGAAAAGAAAATAAAGAGCAAAAGCGTCATTCAATTCGAGCTCTAAGGAACCGTGCTGTGAACAGCTGACCGTCCTTAGATGTATGTAGCTATGTATAATTACAAAACCTCACTTGATTCTCCAATTGACTACATCCTAAATCGCACAAAAGCCACAAGAAATTCAAACCAGCAGCCAAAAAAAAAAAAAAATCACAAAATGATGATGGAGGAGGAAAGAGTAAAAATTTAAACCTTGAAAAACGAATGGGTCAAATTCGAAGATGCATAGCCTTGCATTCAATCCCTTCAATTCTCACGCTGCCCTATCAATCAATCGAATTGCAGCGGATGCTTGGGTTTTCCAACACAGATTACTACAAGTAAGGGGATGAATGGGGTGGTTTAGAAGGCGCCAGGGGTTAGGCATATAGTATGCAAGTTTTGATATTCCTTAAACCCTTCTTGGGTATCATCATACTGAGACCAAAAATTATTTTGTTTTATTTTGTATTCTTTTCCAAAATATTAACTCATATTTTCTTTTTATTGTCAACAAAAAAAAAACTCATATATTTTTAATCAAAAAACAAAAGGCTTTAAAATGGCTTCAATGGGGTGCGACATGAACCCTAGTGTCCACTAAAAATTTACAGACACCAGCACAAACGTGTCTGAAGGAGAACATGTTCAGCATTCACGCTTGAAGATGAATTAACAAAGAAACGCGCTGAAGACGCTCCTGGAACGTAATCGACTTATGGGCCCCGCGTGAGCAGAAGCTGTTGTGGGCTTCCATAAGTCGAAAAATGTGTGGGTGAGATTTGATTCGATTCAAAATGGAAGGGCCAGATTAATTGGTACAAAAACTAAAAAATTAAATATATAATTATTTAATTTCTATCTAACAGCCAGAAAAATGCGATGAGTTAAATTCAACGACTAATAAGTAATAATAAAGTAATGGATTTTTAAATAATAAAAAAAAACTTGAAAAAGTAAAAGAAAAATATTTTTTGCTCATTGGACACATGGCACTAATATATATGATTTCCAAAAATAAATAAACTATTTTAAATTTTAATTAATGACAATATATTATATAAAATATTTATGTGCACACGGTTAAATGATATATAAATTCATATTGTAGTTAAATGATTGTCTAAAATAATTAAAATATATATAGCTCCTAGATATAGCTCTAATGGTATATGCAAAATCTGAATGAATATTAATGACACTAAGGGTGTCAAATTTTGAAATGGAAATAGCTTTTGACACCGTGGGCTGAAGATGCCCTTACATATGCATACAAAGAGAGTCCATTGAGGTATTGAAATGCTCCCCAACTTTTCTCTTCTCATCATTAAGTACTCACGAGTCCATTGGAGAATGAAGGTTAATCCTGGAAGGTAGGCACTTGAACAAAGAGGTAGCTGTGGTCGATTTTACTGTAGAAACCCTTTTATGTCTGTGGTCAAATCGATTGGCCTACCGTATATTTAGAAATTTGATATGATAAACATGGCGGGTATGTCATCGTATAGGTCATGTTACACCACAATTCTGCATTAATATATGTACACTTACCTAACTGTTTTTGACAGGACCTGCCCTGAATTTCACCCTAAAATCCGAGGTGACCCTGTGGGGCTCACTTTAGGAATAACTCTACCAAAAATTTTCACCCTGAAATCCGCGGTGATCCTGTTGGGCCCACCTTATGAATAACTCTACCAAAAATTTGGCAAAGTCAACCCTAAAAATAGACTATCCAAAACCTGTAAAAAACACATCCACACTTCTAACAATTCAACCATATTCTCATGGAGCCACCATGCTCCCCAAATTCCAACAACTCCACAATCAACTGAGATATGAAATAACAACATGTTCTCAAATACACAAAAAAAATTCTCAAACTTTACAACAATTATCCCATAGGTTATCAGAGCAATCTAAAAGAGGAAAAGAATTCGATGCAAGTAGGTTCAATAAGTAACCTACAATATGAAACACAACAGCGGCATATGCTCACTATGCCAAAAAGGCCTTCAGATGACAGAACAGTTCTGTCGTCTGAATGAACAAAAATATGTCGTCTAGTACAGTGTCCTCTCTTGGGGGCATCAGACGACATAAAAAAATAAAGGTCTTGTGTTGTCTGATGATTTTTGCATTTTGAGAACATTGTGATCTGTATCTTTAAAAGCATTCAAACAATAGTTTTGTATTGTCTGATAAACAAAACAACCACAGTATTTTTAAAATACTATTGTGTGAAGCATATTTGCAAGACTTATTTGTATGGTCTGAATGCCCTTAATAAGAAATATGAAGACTCGTATGTAGTGTCTTCTCTCATACAACAACAATTAAAGGTTGTGCTAATTTACTTTAAACGACAATTATATGTGGTCGTAAAGAGCATCAGAGGACAATTAAGTGTCGTTCTAGGGTAGGCTTATATGACATTTAAGCGTTGTGTGAAAGGTTTTGAAATTATATATATGTGATGTTGGGAAATGGTTTAGACAATAGATATCATATTCTTTCTGTTATGTCAGTCTCATTACGACGACAATTTACTGTCATTTGAGATTATTTAGATGACAAATATATGTGGTATGAATATAAAAAGGACCACTAACAGTAAGTGTTTTATATTGTCTGCCCAATCACACTTATTTGTTGTTGTTATACACTTTAGCCAATACTTTCATCTAACTTATGTTGTTGTTTTGCCTTTTATATTACAATTTTCTGTTGTCCCATTGTCAAAAAGACAATAGACTTATTATTGATTTTTGTGTTGTGTCTTGCAGCTGCAACCACACGTTTTGGTGTGCTTTTGTTGTAGGTTGCAGTTTGTGACGACACATTTTAGTAGTCCCCTGTACAATTGGTATGCATGCATTCTGGAAATTAAAATTGCCCATTCATGAAACCATAATATCCACATCCAAAATCATTCATTGCAATTTTCATGAATCCACCATTGTCTCATGTACACAAACCTTTTTTGTGTAGCTGCAACCACACGTTTTGGTGTGCTTTTGTTGTAACTTGCAATTTGAGATAACACATATTACTAGTCCCCCGTTACAATTGGTATGCATGCATTCTGGAAATTAAAATTGCCCATTCATGAAACCATAATATCCACATCCAAAATCATTCATTGCAATTTTCATGAATCTACCATTGTCTCATGTACACAAACCTATTCATGAGCATCAGTTCAAAATGGCCCATATCTATTAATCTGGGCAGCCAACAAAATATATGCATGAATCAAGCTTTCATACCTTGAGTTATAGGGCACCCAAAAAATCTGACTAGGCTTCCCTCTTTTATAAGAAGCTGACAAAGAACGAGCCCTATTTCGAGATATTTTTTTACTAAACGTTCCCGTCTTTTTAGAGTTTTTTTTTAAATTCAATTTCTCTTCTTTTTCGGGGACTTGCAACCTCCCTTCTTCTACCCCCCTTTCTTCATCATAGGGGAGACCAAAGCCGAACTGTGGGGGTTTGTGCTCACTCCAAGCTGAGAGCTTATTGAGATCTCCAAACTTAGAGTTTGTAGAGAATTTATGATCGACCTCTTATGTCATTGTTTTGATCTAATCCAATACCTCTTGGAATTTAATTTCTTGGAAGCGATTACGCCAAGAAATTCCTAATTTCTTGGAAGCGACTACGCTCAGAAATTTTATATGTTTTCTTGGTAGCCTTTTTCGCTCCGAAACTAACCTAATTTCTTGTTCTCTTTCAGGATGAGTAACCTGAACAAATTGGATTTTGCTCCATTGGGAACAACTGGCTCTGGATATCACAAGTGGGTTTGTGATATCCGCCATCATCTCAAGGCCGATGGAATCTTGGATACGATTCTCGAGCCTAGCCAAGACGTGCTAACTATTGAGCAAGCTCAAGCTTTGGAAGCAAATAGAGCAGCCTTAGAGGCAAATAAGGCGAAAGCCATCATCCTAATAACTTGTCATATGGATGATTAGCTCCAGTACGAGTGTATGAATGAAGAAGGCCCCAGAAGGCTGTGGGTCTCACTCGAAGATAGATTTGGCAACGTCCGTGACTCCCTGCTTCCTGACCTAGAAGTGAGATGGCATAGCCTCCGCTTCTGTGATTTCAAGTCAGTTCTTGACTACAACTCGAAAGCACTTCACATTAAATCCTTAATGGAATTTTGTGATAAAGAGATCACAAATGCGATGTTGATTGAGAAGACTCTCTCTACTTTCCTCGTCTCTGCATTGATGGTTGCTAAGAACTATCGAATCGATGTTACTGCAAGACGAATCACAAGGTTTCATGAGCTCATTGGAGCTATGATTGTCGCTGAAAAGCATGACAACATCCTTGTGAAGAACTATAATTCAAGATCCGTGGGAACATAGCATATTACAGAATCCAATTATAGTCGCGCCCCAAAGAGAGGGCGCCAAGAGCGAAACCCTAATCTTAGGAATACATTTGGACATTCAGGTCCATATAATCGCTCTACTTGGGAAGGTAATAGCCAAAATAGGTGAACACGGAATAGAAGAGTTAAAAGTGGAAAGAAAGAGGGAGGCAACGCCTCTGGCCATGTTGGTGGCGCCACCTGTTAGGTCCATAATTACCTAATAATTATTCCCCTAATCTTGCACTTTTGCTTAACCTATGTGTTTATTTATATCTTTTTATTAGGTTTTCCTTATCATGCTAGGAAATGATGGAGAAGCATGGAAATGCACTAAAAACTCAACTTTAGCACATTTTCCTACTCCGGCTAGGAGAAATCGAGCTAAGGAAGGAAAGAGGAGCGGCAGACTGATCAAATGAACTCCAAATCAGTTGAAACTTTCCAGATATATTCTAGACATCCTAGGGATAATTTTGTATGAAGGGTGTAAGAGCTAGTTCGGAGTGGAAGACCTTCAAAATAATCGTCCCATATTTTTGACTAAAAGACGAAAACTGCAAAACCGGACCTGTAAGGATTCCGGCAGCAGTTCCGGCCAAACCATAATGAACTAAGCTCTGAAATTTTACCATTATGATCTACACTCATAAATTAACATTTGGTATGAAGAAGTCAAAGGTCAATTCCGACCTCTCGGTGGAGATTCAATTGAAGGAACAAAGGAGAAGAAAGTGCGCAACGGTGGTCAACACCGGATTTCGGACATTTCCGGCCGAGTTGGCCGGCCAGAACATGTGTGGAGGATAGGAAAGAGCTGATTAGGGTTAGAGACTTTAGGTGAGAAGACTATAGGTCTAGGTTATTTTGAAATTCAAAAGTTGAAAGATAACAAGTGGTCCAATTCTTACACCTTACACCTTTGTCTCCCATTTATTACCTTGTTCCCCTACACAATGACCATTCTACCCTTACTTTTTCTTCTCCACCAAAATATCTATGGGCTTTCTAGGTCATTTCTATGTAGAGTTAAAAACTAGATCCACATTTTGTACTTACACATTTGTCAACCACATCTAGCCCTTCATTCCTTTTGATCTCCACCCTTGATTTGAATTGCCTTGGCCTTTAAATAGCCCTTCCTCTCTCCCCAAAACCGTACACCCCTTGGCTCTCTCATTTTGGAGCATCAAAATCTATCTTTTCTTTAGTTTTAGGTTAGTTTTTCATATCATGTACATAGTTCTTTGAGTTTGTGTGAGAAATAGGTGTGTAGGCACTTGGGTTTCACCAAAACCGAAGTTACTACACACTCTAAATCAATCACAACACTTGCTTTCACACATCCAAGCCTTTGCTCTTGAGTTTTGTGGATGTGTATGGTGTTTTGGGTTGTAAAACCGAAAATCTCATACCTTGAAGCAATTCTCTCATCATTTGACATCTTTGAGAGCTAGGTAGAAGGTTGGGTAGTTCTTCTCTTTTTCTTTCATTCTCTCTTTAATTTGATGTTCATGGCTTGTATTTGTAATAACATGTGTTGTGAGTAGTTGGATTTGCGGCTAGGGCTAGCCCTAGCCAAACTTTTGTGCAAATAATGTAGATTTTCATGTGTTTTGATGTTTATGCATGTTTTGAATCTATGGGCTTCTAAACTTTAATGCTTACTAAATGTGTTTACTAGCTTAGTCACCTAGAAAGCATGTTTAGGAAATTAATGAATCGGAAACTTGAACTTGACCACTTCTTGAATCCGTGAGCATGTGTAGCCTTTAGGTGGTGGCTTAATGATTCTTACGGGAATTGTTAAGTTGCTTGAATTTCTTACTCTAAACTTAATGCATGTGTTGTGAGTTTAATTACTCTAAGGGGGTGTTAGGCTTGCGGTTCATAGCCCACTTGTGTTTTAATGAAATATAAATGGGACTAAGGTTGTGTAATTTAACTTAGCTTTACCAAAGTTTGTTGAATTGCATGATTGGTTGGTTTCTTGGTAGCTTCACCAAAGCACTGAGGGGAAGTTTGTCAAAGCATGTTATTACGTCAAATATGGGTTACATTTTATGCATGAGTAAGGTTAGGTGTGATGCCTAAGTCTCTATTCTTCTCATTGATTTAGTCTACCTTTTTGTTTGTTTATTTTATTTTATGCAACTTAATTTACTTCATAAAACTTAAAATCAACCAAACCGCTCACTACCACAATTGTTAATACCATCCTCATGATCTTTAGCTTCCAAAGGGCTACGGTTGTGAACTTGTAAAAAGGTAGACTTTACATGTGTTTTCTAGGTTTATTTTCACGATGATCTAGCTAGGGTAGAGTTACTCAATCCCTTGGGTACGATACTCTTACTTTTTCCCTTTACTAAAACTTGACCTCCTATACTTGGAAGTAGGAGACATCATACACCAAATTTGCACTTATTTTATACTCAATGATGTCTCCAACACCACCAACACTAAGAGCCATCTAAATGACTCTTTCAAAGTGCCTCAATAAATGGAGTTTGAGCAAAGAGATGTATGTTCTCGATGTGGAGTGCCTGATCATTGGGCACACATTTGTAGAGTTCGTGAAGAAATTGTCACCGCCTACAAAGCATATTGTGAAGCAAGAGAACCTCACTATATGGAACAAGAAGATCAAGAAGATGATCTAGAGTGAAGGGTTGGAGACTACAAATCTGGCTGGGATCAATAGATCGTCAATTCTGTTTAAGTCTTTATTTTTCCAAGAGATGTAATAGCCAATTGCCATATATTTTTGTAGTAAATGCCAATGGTTTATCTTTTCTTCAAAGTAGGCTCACTTAAAGTAAGTGTGTTGTCTAGGAAGGTTATGAGATTAGTGGTACTTAAGCGAGCCTTGCTCCACCGACATCTCTCTACTCACCTGGTCACATTTATTTTTGAATTACCGAAAGAAGTTAGACGACTACCATTGTTTTGCATTAGCTATCATTTTGGATTAGATTTAGTTTAGTCAAAGAGACAATGATGTAACTCCGTTGGCTTATGAATAAAATTTCGAGTTCTTTATGACTCCATTTTGATTCTAAGCATATGACTTTTATGACTACGATGGCTGGGCCATCAGTATTAATTCAAGGACATGGAATAGTCCAAGTTCCACTTGCCAAATGACACCGTAATTATTGTCACAGAAACTCTCTATGCTTGTAGGGCGAATCACACCTATGAATAGCCGACGGATTCCATGCGAAAATGCATGTAGAGAACGGAAATGAGTTCCTTTGCAATACCTCTAATGATTGCAAATAAAGGCGCATCTTAGAGAAGTTTATGTGTCTCTCTAGTGGACTTTATGTCACTATTCGAGCTATTAAATCCAATAAAGTTACGAGAGAAGATTTCTTGGATTTAGACACATATTGGCTTTGTCACGACAGGATAGGTCATCCTGGTCATGATATGATGATCTGTCTACTAAAGACTTCACATGGACATAATTTCTTTCGAGCGAAACGAAACATGAATCAAAAGTTGATTTCTGGACTAAGTGTGACCGACACAGCTGCCTAGGGCACCGTCTCCATCCACCACCAGCCTAGGGCTGGCGCAGTCCCTATCCATAACGCCATGGATAGTGTCCATCATGGTGATGGCGCCCCAGGTGATGCTGCAATCACCAACTTGCTTCAAATAGAGTTTCAGACGCTCAGGCCTAACCAAAATACTCATTGGTTGCTCCTAAAGCCTCTCACTCGTTTTACAAAGCCCGTTCCTTAGGGAAATTAGGACTAAGACCTTCCTATGCGAAGGAAATGAACATACTCATTCTGGTCTTACATAGAATCCATGGGGATTCTGTGGACTATTTCAACCAACTTGCGGACATTTAAATATCTCATGATGTTGGTTGACACGCAAACACTCTGGTCACGTGTTGTGCCATTGTTCACCTGTAACCGCTACTTATTCTACTCTCTTAGCATATATTATTTGACAACGGGCTCACTCCCTGGATCATCCTATTCAGTCAATTGGATTTGACTATGCTAGAGAGTTTACATCGAAGACTATCGATGGTTATTGCATTGGGACTAATGTTGGACATTATATTACCATAGACACACCTAAATGGTCTCGCGGAAAGGACTACGATGGTAGCTCGGACATTGATAATGCGCACCAATTTTCTTATATCCGCTTGGGGTGATGCAATATCTCATGCAGCTATGCTAATTCGTCTACACCCCACCGCCACTCAATGTACCTCTGCATTACAGCTAGTGACTGGGTACAAGTATCGTACTTACGCAAATTTGAGTGAGTCATTTATGTGTCAATTGCGCCGCCACAGCGCTCTATGATGGGTCCTTACAGACGAATGGGCAACTATGTTGGATTTGAGACTCCAACAATCGTCCGCCACTTAATGCCCTTGCAAGGCGATCTCATTACCGCTAGATTTGCGGGTTGTCACTTTGATGAGACAGTCTTCCCGTCGTTAGGGGGAGATAAGAACACGGATGTTCAGCAGGATCGACATGAATTGTCGTGGCCTGTCCCCACTATGTCTCATCTCGATCCCTGTTAAAGTGACGAGATCACACAAATATGCTGCAAATAAGCCTGCAAGGAAGGACATCCCTACAAGAGGACGTAGCGCCACCCTACACGGAGGTAGCCATGGCGCCAATGCCAAAGAGAGTGGCACTCTGGCGTTACAGGCCATGGCCCCAGCTAGGATGCGTGGGAGGCCTATAGGTTCGAAGGATGCTTTGGCACACTCCAATCCTTTGATCATCGACACTCAAAATCAGTCTCATGAGAATCTTCTGGGTTATGGTTATCGTTGGGGGACGCCTCAACGTCAGAACATATTTTTGAGAATATAGAGCTCTATGAAAATTACACTAGTATACATGAGACGTGGGATAGAAACTCCATCATAATTGATGATGTAGTTGCACATTTCGTTACGCATGAGTTTGTTGAGTCAGATGATATCGAACCACGCTCCGTTGATGAATGAATGCCAACGTAGAGAGATTTGGCCTAAATGGAAAGATGCGATTCAAGTTAAGATGGATTCTCTAACGAAGAGGAAGGTTTTCGAGCTAGTGATGCCAACACCTCCTAACATACAACCTGTTGACTAATGGGTCTTTGTTAGAAAGCGTAGTGAGAAAAAGAGATGGTAATCTCGCCTTATGGCGCAAGGTTTCTCATAAAACACCCTGAAATAGACTACGATGAGACATATTCTCTCGTAATGGATGTCATTGCACTCTACTACCCTGTCAGTTTGGTATTTTCTGAATAACTGAACATGCAGCTTACAAATGTGGTCACTACGTATCTCTATAGGGATCTAGATACGGAATATACATGAAGGTTCATGGTGAACTTCATTTACCCAAGTCAAGTGGCTCTAAACCACGGAGCGCGTTTACAAAGAGGCTGAAACGCTCGCTAAAATGACTACTTGATTGGGAAGGGATATGCCCACGCGTTTCCATAACAAGTTTCAGATTCCATCGCTGTTCATGTTGGACATGATCTTCATTAGAAGCCCTTAAAGAGTTATGGGAAACCGTTGAACACTTGAAATCCAATTTTAAGATGAAGGATTATGGGAGAACACGATTATGTCTCAGTTTGGAACTTGAGCATCGTGTTAATAGATGCTTAGGCATTTTGACAAGGTCAAACCTTCAAGCACCCCCATGATCGTCCATAGTCTTGATCCTGAAAACGACCCTCATCGTTTGAAGGATGATGACGAAGATGGGCTAGAGGCAGAAGTGCCTTACTTGAGTACAATAGGAGCATTATTGTACTTAGCTCAATGCACAGGACTGGACATCTCGTTTGTAGTGAACTTGTTAGCTAAGGTATAGCTTTGCGCCAACGCGATGCCATTTTGATTGGTGTAAAAGATATCTTTCAGTACTTGAGATGTACGATTGGTATGGGCTTGTTCTATCCCTACAGAGAGAAGATGGATTCAGACCCATGACACACTAGAAACGTCGCCAATGCTGGTCTGCGTTCTCTATCCCTATCCCAAAACGATATAAGTGTTTTGGAAGGTTTTGCTGATGCTGGGTACCTCTCTGGCCCACACAAAGGTCGCTCCCAAACTGGTTAAGTGTTCACCATGGGAAAAGACCGTGATATCTTGGAGGTCTACCAAACAGACCGTAGTCGCTATATCTTCGAACCATGCAGAGATTATTGCTCTTCACGAAGTGGTTTGTGAATGTTTATGGATTGGATCCATAATCACGCATGTTGGAACAATTGTGGTTTGAAGTCTACCACAAGATGAGCTTACGAGCATTTAGGATAATGCTATTCGTTTTGAACAAATGAAGCAAGGCTACATCAAAAGCGACAACACCAAGCATAATCAGCAACAACAGACTCTCCTCAAATACCAAAGTGAACTAGGTTCGATCTGAGGATAATGTGGTAGACTTGTTTACTAAGTCATTGCCCAAATCCACGTTCGAGAAACATGAGGCAAGAATTGGCTTGCTGAAATTATCTGAACTCCCATGATCGTAGTCATCAGGGGGAGACACAGACTTCAGGGGGAGATGTCTACATGTTCACCTCGAAACGTGAAGGGTGTGTTGTGCTCTTTTTCCCCTTCGACCGAGGTTATTTTTGTCCCACTGGTTTTTGTTACTAGGCAAGGTTTTTAACGAGGCAACGAGAGAAGCACCGCGTTTGGGCAACACAAGGGGGAGTGTTCAAGTAAACCCTAATTTGTGTTTGGCCCAAACTCTAGATTACTTGACCTAGTGGTAATAGTGTTAAATTGGAAGGATCTAGATTCCTATTCAATGTAAGATTACGTTCCTTGTATGATTGAGATTCTATATATTGTAATCCTCTATATAAAGAGGCCACTATTATCAATGAGAAGACACAACGATTTCCTCTCAATTTCAGTTTCTCTACAACAGAGACTTAATTTTGCCAAAATGGTATGTACAACAACCTTAACGATATATGTAATTGTATGTATTGATTTAGTTTCATGTCCCAAACCGTGCCGACATAATTTTCCTACCAGTCTTCATGTTCCATGTCACAAGGAGAGCCACATAAACTAGCTCAAGCTAAGCTACTATATATGACCCTTTACTTCTTTACGTATAGTTGAGTCAATGAAACTAGCTACCAGGTTATTATGGTCTGGTTATGTCATTGTCACATAAAGATAGAGTTTGTTGAAAACTTTGACAAAAAAAGTAAACAGAAATTGCGGGAGGTGACTCCACCAAACAAAAAAGGAAAACTTGTTGGAAAATTTAATATTAAAAATTTTATTTTTCATAATTTGTGGATAAATAATATAGTGAAAATGTTACGTCCCATACCTCAATTTACCAGTTTACTAGTCATTTGGACGGTAAACGACAATTACTTTCACTTTTTACTTTGTTTCGATACTTTTAGTGGCCCTAAAAAGTTGACTTTTTGTTCGAGTCAAAATTTGAGGAAACTTTCTTTATGAAAGTTGTAGAGGACGTTAAACTGAGCGCGTGCATATGTGGTACGTAAAAATTGGAGTTCGTATGCGGAAGTTATAAGCAAAAAAGGGAAGTTACTGTTCATAGTAAGAAGTATATATTTGAATTTTTTACTGTTGGGCCAGGTAAGTTTTTTTTTTTCCTTCTCTCTTCTCCCTCCCGTGGTTTTCTCTCTTTCTCTCCTCTGCAACTCTCTTTCTCTCCAGCATATCTCCGCCTCCAGACCACCAAATGGTGAGCTGCTGGCCTAGATAGACTCGTCTCCTCCTCCTTAACATGCATGTGGGAGTTGTTTACCGCGATTTGGCCAGAAATGTGGAGATCGAAGCCAACATTTTTTTACTATAGCAAAATGGTCAACGCCGATTTCCGGTCACCTTCGGCCACAAACTCAGGTCCATTAGAAGCGCCTTGAGCCACTCTTCATGCTCTCCAAACCTCTTGCAGCGATTCGAAGCGTGGAGGATGGAAGCATAATAGAGGATTTTACTGTTCACTCGGGTTCAACATTCTCCTTAATTGTTGAGGTATTTCTACTCATTTTCTGACTTTGTCACAGTTGAGAAAATTAATGTGTGTGTTGATCGAGGAGGTGCTGCTACCAAAGTTTGGTGGCCATCAGAGGTGGTGGCCGGTGGTCGGCGCCGCCACTGTAGGTGGCGTATGGCGGCGCTTAGGGCTGCTTGCTGACTTCAATTTTAGCCTATAAAATCCTATTAATGTTGTAGAGCTTGTATATGAAGTTTGGTGAAGATTGGTGATGTTTTGAATTTATTATGAATTTTCAAAAAGTAAGAGTTTTGACTATCGATTTACTAGAATCCGACCGTCGGATTTCTCTCGAATCTGCCCTAGAACTTGTAAATTAATGAAATGGTGTTAGTGATAAAGTTTGGGTTGAATTGGAGAAGGAAATGGGGATGTTGGCCTAAGAGGTGTGATTTTGGAATCGTATTTATTTGTCGAATTGTTATTCACGGAATATGATTGTGTACAGGGCGACGTACCGAGCTATTGCTCGATGAAGGAACTCGTATGCGTGATCGTCTAAATAGTACTCTGAGTGGACATTTGTTTTTAAATTAATTATGCATGCAGTATTATTATTTTCTTCCAATTGAGATTTAAATTATGTTTTGAATTATTGAGTTTTATGGTTTATTGAGCGTTGATTTATCGAGATTTATCTAGATTTATTTATGAATTACGAGATTAGTATTGAAATTCCTTCTCGAGGGCTTTTAGTAGATTTTTGAGATAGTTATTCATGAGTTATTGAGTTGAGAAATGATTTTCGGGAAGTGACTGATTCAGAAAATATTATGAGAAATATGGATTTCGAATATCTGTTTTTATGAGGATTCACGAGTACGAATGTTTCATCGAATATTTGAACATGGTTGAATTATCGAGATTTATTGAGTTTTGAGCTCCGCACTTATCAGCCTTGAGTTAGATTGAGATTTCTTTCCAAAAGCATTTATTGATTTACAGAGTATTTGATTTATGCTTTCGAGGATTTATTGAGATTTGAGTTAGCGAGATAATCCTGAGTTATACTTTCGGTGAATTTTTTTTAATGTTTTATTGAAGTAACAGCGAGTTTCTTTCCGAAAGCAAGTAATTGAAAGAGGTTATTTCTAGTTTATTGAGGTGGCTATCAGTCAGCGCATGCATGCATTACCTAGTTGGCAGTCCCTTCTAGGTGATAGTCTGGTTGGCAGTCCCTTCCGATGCGTCATCTGGTTGGTAGTCCCTTCCAGATGACATGAGGTAGTTAGTAGGCAGTCCCTTATAACTACCTGTGGCTAGTTGGCAGTCCCTTCTACCCACCGCCTCCTATTCAGGTTGGCAGTCCCTTCCGATGAGTCATCTGGGTGGCAGTCCCTCCCAGATGACAAAAGATGACTAGACAGCAGTCCTTTCTAGTCATCAAACAAGCCTCTTGAAAAAGATATTTTTATAAGGATTGAGGATGAGATTTTAAGAGATTGCAAGATGGTCTATTTTACATGATTAAGATTGCAGTCAAGATGATGATTAAAAGTATTTCCAAGATTGTTACTGCATGCGAGATTTTAGAGAATAACTTGGGAAAGCATTACGTTTTACTTATTCATTCGAAATTATTTATTTTTCGTCCGCTCACTCTAAAGGTTTTTAAATGTTTCCCCTGGGCCCTTCGGTTTCAAATACCCAGTTTGCAGGCCAGTTTAGATTGAGGTTGAGCGTACATGGAGTTGAGACATAGTCAATGGCTTCAGCGTTTGCCTTTGAATTAGGTTTTCCTTGTTTACATTTATATTAGAATTGCTCTGATTACCTGTGGGATTAATGTTATTCAAGTTGCGTTTTGTGTTATGTGAATTGGACGATGTTGTGATTTGGGGAGCAGGGTGGCTCCAGGAGAATAAGGATGGGTGATTAAGAAGTGTAAATTTCATTTCTACAGGTTTTGGGTAGTCAATTTTAGGGGAAGTTCTGCCAAATTTTTGGAAGAATTTCTTCTAGGGTGGACCCCGCAGGACCACTTTGGATTTCAGGGTGAAATCTGGGGGCGGGTCCTGTCAGAAAATGTGTGAAGTTGAATAAATATAAATGATTATGCATTGAGAAGTCATGGTTGATCACAAATTGTGATAACTTTTGGTGAAAAGTCATATCTCCTCCAAAAGTCACCTTACATCTATAAAACACTTGCTACACCATATTCTGAAAAGAATTTATTGAATTCTTCTTTCTTCATCTCCTTTACATATGAGTTTTTCCTAGGGTCTTGAAAACCAATTGAGTCTTTTCAAAAGAGAGTTCATACACAATCTAAGTTCACTGTTCTTGGGGTTTGAGGGAGTGCTACTGCCACAAGAAGAAGATCGTTGTATCCTGGGAGACGTTTGCCATTAAAACCTTTAAGCACTGGTGAGGAGGCAATTTCGTCTTAAGCACATAGAACCAAGTTCTAGACTCGACCATATTGTTTAAGGTTTTTATAACTTTTATCGTTTTGCATTGCTTAGATCTATGCATTCTATTTAGTATATAATCTGCATAAATGATTTCTTGATTTTTCTTTTAATATAGCAATTAGACCATATATTTACCAACAAAACTATCTTCTCATTGATCCTACTAATTGGTGGGTGCGTATTATGAAACAAAAATATCTTCGCCATTTGTTTCATCTCTACACTCCTCAGTTTGACTCTATTATATCAAGCATTTGAAACTATTTATTTTGCGAATTAACCCACATTATGTGTGGAAGCCTTTGGTTATGTCTGCAAATTGTTGAGCTGAAGATCTGGATCCTCGAGCAGCCTTCATTCTGGTAAAGTGAATGTCAGCTTCGACGTTTGAATAATGGGGAATGGGATTGGAGGCAAGAGCGGCAGACACTTTAATTGTCATAATATAGAGTTAATGGTGAGGCAGGTAATTAAGTGAATGCCAAGGTCATTGAGTAAAATGTCGGAGGGAAAAATCTCTTAATTTACTGCCTTGACAGTGATGTCCATGGCTCCATGCCATTGCCAATGTGCCAATGGAGAGCCATATAAAAGTAGCTATCTAGCCAGTAGCCAGTGCGTTCGTTTTCTGTACAATAATCTGGATGAATATAGAGAAAGTTAGTCGCCTAGTTGAACTACATCTGAGTATATAGAGATTATTATGCTAACCGACTTCAAACTACGTATAGTATCTGCAGACTGTATTACACACACATCTATAAGTAGGCATATTTATGTCTAAACTCCAATGGATGCGGAAACGAGGAATTTTTTAAATATTATAACCGATATTGGGTCAGAAATGAGGAAGGAGAATAAAGTCAATAACGGGGATGACACCGTATTTTAATCCCCTCTCCGTTTACCACTGTACCGGCCATTAATTTGCAGATCCTCATTTCAAGCATATGCATGTCCTGCGAGTCAATCATGTCGTAGTCTCCAGCCATGTCAAGAGGAGAACCACTGACCCTACTAATTGATCATGAAACAAAAATATCTTCGTCGCAAATCTTTTTTCTTAACACGCAAGAAATCTCATCATTCTTTGGCGAGGAAATGCATTTTAGATTCTTGCTCTCTTCTTCTCCAAGGTATGCGACGGCGGGTCGGTAATGTTCAACATATAAATTTTTGGTTGTATGATTGGTGCTTGCCTTTTCCTCTTTACTGGTTCGTTCCAGATGATCAAAAACAGCTACTTGACCTTATGCGCTTATTGCTGATATAGTTGTTGCTAACATTGCTTGGAATCTTTTTTATGTGTAGCAATTCTTTGATACAGATGCTTTACATCTTATTTCTTCCATGCACCTGCCTCTTGTTAATACCCCTGATGAATTCTTTTAAGGCCCTAATCAGTGGCGGAGCCAGATTTTGATTTAAGGTGAGACACTCACAATATATCAAAACTTCATAAAAGAAAAAGAAAAAAAGAACAACCAAAGTGAATAGTGGCAAAGGCGGAGGGAAATAGGGGCACACTGGGTCACGTGCCCCAATTTTGATTTTCAAAACGTATATATTATATATTAACTGGAAGAATGAATGAATGATAGTCCAGTTCAGTTGGTGGAGCACAAGGCTTTTAACTTTGTTGTTGTGGGTTTGATTCCCGTGAGCTTCTTGGTTCTTCTTTAGACCAAGGAAAGAAGATGAATGAATGCAACCCAATTTTTTTACAGCCAATTCTTTTGTCAATTATAAACCTTTTTGTTTTTTTACGGATGTTAAAATACTTGAAAATAAAATTGTGGGTTCGATTCCCGTGGGCTTCTTGGTTCTTCTTTAGACCAAGGAAAGAAGATGAATGAATGCAAACCAGTTTTTTTACAGCTAATTCTTTTGTCAATTATAAACCTTTTTATTTTTTTTTACAGATATTAAAATACTTGAAAATAAAATTAGATCATGTTGCAAAAATCATCGAGCATAAAAAAAGATTTTTTTTATATTTTAATATTATAAATTTCTTTTCGTGCCCCAATAAATTTAAATTTCTGACTTTGCCACTGAATAGTGGCACTATCACATAATATTATATATATATATATATATATATATATATTTAGGAATT
>BDJD01008678.1:43870-55384 GCA_002564525.1 Rosa multiflora
GTACACACATGTATGTCATGCATACACTTATTTACAGATAAAAAATTTGGTATCATTGTGATAACATTAGTCCTATTTTGTGTAATCTTAGTCATATTAGGGCAACTCCAACCAGTGACACCATTTGAGGGTGCTATTCTCATTTTAGCACCCCCTTGTTGCACTATTCATATAGGACTTAATTCTCATCTCCAACCATGAGGTGCTATATGAGGGTGCTATTTTCACTATTCTTGATTAAAATATCATATGAGTATGAATATTATATCAAAAATATGTTAATTTAATTAAATAAGGTAAAAAAAAATTTTAACATTTTATCATAATATTTAAAAATTATTCTTATTATTTAATGAATTAAAAAAAAGTTTTAAATTTTTTTTTGTGTCGGCATATACGACAAACGTGTCGGCACATACGACAAAGAATCTAACTATTTAGAAGATATTTTAATGTTTTGTGTCGGCATATATGCCAAACAGTCGAATTTCGATGTGAATTCAGCGCCACGTGGCAATCTCTAATTGGTTGTCCAAATTACGGTTGAGTCTTTGTCCGCGACGTGTCATATCTTATCTAATGATATGAACTCAAACCGTCCATAAATATGAGGTCATTGTCATCCTCATCTCTCACAAATTCACAAACACTTCTCATATCCAAATCACACAAATATTTCTTTCTTTGCCGTTTTGATTTTGTCAAACCATTTATGCAATGAATCGTTTGACGAAATGGTTGCAGAAAGATCAAGAAGAGGCCGTCAGGAGAAGCCGTCGACGAGCCTTGATGATGTCTGCCTCTGCCTTGCAAATCCAAACTCTGGAAGATGAGGATTCACAATGGGGTGGTTCTTCAGAAGGTCGTACCTATAAGGCCAGGGATCGAGAGCTGATGGATCTTCGACTCAAAACTCAATACTTCACGGATCTGTGCAGGTATGAATCAAACATATTTCGTAGGTGATATAGAATGCAACCTTGGGTCTTTGACAGGATGATGCGCGATGTGGACAACTATGACCCATATTTTGTTCAAATAAGAGATGCTTGTGGGAGACTCAGCTTATCCAATGAACAAAAGCTGACATGCGCCATGAGAATGCTCGCGTATGGCATCACAGCTGATTTCTATGATGATTACCGAGATATTGCGAAGACCACTGCCATTGAGATTTTTAAGCACTTGACAAAAGCAATCTGGAATGTGTACCATGAGACTTACCTCCGCCGACCAACACCGGCAGATTTGCGGGGGCTGCTTGAAAAAGCTGCAGAACGGGGATTTCCGGGGATGGTCGGTAACCTTGATTGTATGCACTAGCAATGGAAAAATTGTCCCACCAGATGGGCAGGGCAGTATACTGGCTACAAGGAGCAACCGACAATCATCTTAGAGGCGGTGGCCTCCTACGATACTTGGATTTGGCATGCCATTTTCGGACTTCCAGGTTCCCTGAATGATATTAATGTTCTTGGACGTTCACCGTTGTTCAATGACGTATGCACCGGTGAAACCCCTGAAGTGAGCTACCAGGTACGTAATAGGCATTATCGTCAATGTTATTACCTAGTTGATGGCATATACCCTAAGTGGGGGTCATTTGTACAAGCAATCTGAAACCCGAGGTCGCCGCAGACACAACATTTCACAAAGATACAGGAAGCATACAGAAAAGACGTGGAGAGAGCATTTGGTATTCTCCAAGCTCGTTGGGCAATCATAAGAGGACCAACTCGTGGGTGGAGTAAGGAGAACCTTCAATACATCATGATGACGTGCATTATCTTGCACAATATGATTGTTGAAGATGAGCATGATGAAGATGCAGCAGAGCCATTCGATCCAGATGATATCCCAACCAGACCAAGGAAAACAGAGATATATAAGAGATTAGTAATGGACACCGATGTTCATCGCAATCTGCAACAACTGAATCAATTCTTGCGTCGTTATAGGGAGGTTAGATGTCCATGATGAATAAAAACCTCCAAGACTATCTAGTCAATCACCTATAAACCATGAAGTTACAAGCTGATCAGAACCACAAGTGAGGAGTTTTTTTTTTTTTTTGGTGCTTTCAATAAGTGGCCATGTTGTCATGATAAGTGGTCATGGCCTACTTTGGTTGTATTGTTGTGTGGTATGCTTTTACTTTGTGTTGTGTGCTTTTAATTTGTGTGGTGTGCTTTATTATGAAAATAAAAGTTCAATATTTTTTTACGAAGATGATCTACTCAACAAAATAATTTTTATTATCATAAATTAAAACACAAACCATTCAAAGCAACTAACAATATTAATTACATCCAAGATGTCTCGCCAAGTGGATCATAAGTGGTCAAGCCTGTGTTGTCTCCTTCAGGGGGTGTAGGATCTTGAGATTGTTCCGGGATGCTTGAAGTTTCTGCCTCCTTATCAATTATTTGTTGTTGCTTCCTCTCCCAATAACTCATCTTTCTTGGGGTGAAAATTGATGGATCCACCTGTATCGTGCGAGCATCCTTAGCACGTTACTCAATTAGTTGACCTTCCTCAAACTGTCTTTGCCTTTGATGGTACTCGCGCGTTCTGTTTGTTCATAACATTTCTGCATTTGCACTCTTAGGCCATCCTCATCCTGCTTATTGCCTTTTTTCTTAGCTAGCTTCTAAGCTTTCTGTCCTTGAGGACGTGAATTTTTTGATGAGGGAAGCTCATCCTCAGTAGTGGGTGTTCCATTGTCATCCAAGTTGACATGATTAGGAACACTAAAGTGGGTGTTTTCCATTGATGACGTTTTCCCAAACTTTTCGGTATTTTTCAAGTATTGCCAACAATGCTCAAACACAAAATCTTGACCTTCCGAGTCTTAGTACGTTGATTTAACATCCATGAGCTACATATAATATTAAGTAAATAAAATATTAAAAAAAAATTGGCTTAGTATAAATCGATCAATAAACTATATAACAACATTTTACTTTTAACAACTACATGAGAAATAAAAAAATAATCATTATTGAACATATTTCAATATAATTACCTCGTCCTCCATATTTTCGCCGCTTCTTCGTTGAAAGTGTTCGACCTTGTTAAGAGCTTGGGGCCACTTCATACATGCCAGGCTTATTTTCTTCCAACGAGCGTGGCAACTAGAATGTGTTCTATCCATGCAACCGGCCGGTTTATGAGCATTGTACTCCTCCGCCACACGACTTCACAATAAGTCTGACCTTTGATCTTTTCCGACGCAACCATCACCCCCAACGGTGATCCAAGCTTGGCAAAGAATAACTTCTTCATTGTGCCTCCAATAATCCCCTCTTGGAGCCATTTTTTCCAAGACAAAAAAAAAAAAAAGGAAGATATATTTAAGAACAAGAAGATCGGTTAATGAATGGAAAATTGTGAAGGAGATGGAGGATATTTGTTGTGAGGAAATAGAAAAGAATGGGTAGATATTTATAGAATTTCCTACAATTACAATTCACTGTTCCAACGGGAATATTTTTTTTCCCTCAATTTTTTGGTAATTTTTTTAATTTTTTTTTGAACAAAAAGGAAATAATAACCCTTCAATTAATAAGAGTCGTTGATAAGTTTTTTTCCCTCAAATCTGAGCCATCAGATTGAAAATGGATCTGTTGGGTTAAAAAAAAAATGCACATCGGACCGTCCATATTTAAACCTGATCAATCAGGACCATACATTTCATGACCGTTGGGGGTTCCAACGGTCATCAGGGGACAGAACAGAGGGCGGGCCCCACATCTGCAGATGAAAAAGCAGCTCACCTTCTCTCTCCAGCGCCGTGGAGCGTGTGCTTCTTCCTCCCTTCAGCTAGCGCGCGCGTCTTCGTTATTTCCTCAACTCGTTGGTTCATCATTTGGGCAGAGACAGCAAGTGGGCTGGCCCCCATCTACAGTGACTGAGTCCTGGTCTTGGAAAAGTCTCAAATATGGGACTTCAAATGGCCCCAAGTCTTATATTTATAAGACCAGATCAACCAAAAAGCCATGGTTGGAGATGCAAAGTCTTATAATTGGCCAAAATCAAGTTTGGCACCCCATGGTTGGAGTTGCCCTTAGTGGTAATTACTCCATGTACAACCTTATTACAAGTTTGTGGACAATTTTTTTTTTCAATGTTGTAACTTAATTGGTTGATTATATGTAAATTGTATAATACGAATGTGGTAAATTTGTTGTCAATGTAGTAAACTTTGTTTAATTAAATTGTAATTTTAGTTAATCAATTAGATATAAAGTGAGTGTATGATAAATATCCCAGTACCACAAACAACCCCCCATGCATATACCATACGTTATAGCGGTTAGAAAGTTTAGATCAGTGTAACGATCTAGTTTTTTGCCTCTATTGTAATTAGAATAGTGATGGTATTGTACGTCATAGTAATGGTATATCAAGGTTATCCAAGTAGTATTGTCTACTGTTAGGAGAAAATTAATTGTAGTGGAATTGAAGAATTTCTCACTCTATTAAGGCATTTTGATAGTCGGTGAGCTGTGACCTGTTGGTGAATTATAATTCCAACATTGTAAAGGTCATGGGTTCATTTCTCACTGATATATGTAAGGGTGGGGTGGGCTAAGAGTTTGAAAAAAAAGAAAAAGAAAAAAAAAAGGCATTTTGATAGTTTCCACATAATTTTGATTAGGCGGTCTTTTCATGTATTGTATTCGACTTGCACGTCTCCAACAAATGTTTATACAGTTTCTACTTTCTCTTCATCAATAGTATGTCATGTTTGTTAACGTTTAAACGCTTCCCGCTGCCGAGATATAAAATTGATGAGGAGTCCTAAATGTAACTGAGATACATGAAACAAACGGTAAATGATCTTGGTTTGCCTCAAGGAAAACTAGAATGAGGGAAGCTAGCTGGTAGATCAGAAACACGCTCGAAAGTCGAAGCACAGTCAACCAGGTGGCGTTGAAGTTCGGATTAACTAATAGTCATATTACTCATATATACATGTTGCACCTGGAAAAGGTTTCTTATAGTCGTCTTCTCTCATATTAAAGTGCGGCTAGAGAATTGTAGCTTTGATGCGGCCAAAAAAGGTCACAGAGCCTCCTGGGGATGGTCAAGGCTACTAGAAGCTCGGGATTTCATCACTCAACACTGTGGCTGACAAGTCATATCTGGTTCTTCGATAAACATCTGGTCGGATGCTTGGCTTCCTGCTTCAAATATTGGTCAGACTCCTAATTCGGGTCTAATTCTAACCACTGGCCCTATACCCAACAATGCCCCCACCATGGTAGAAGAGCTCATCGACGCTCCTGGGTCCTAGATAGTATTATACACTTAATCCAGCCCTCGGAGATAAGTAAAGTTCTTTCCATTCCTATAGGGAGAGAGACTGGGAGAGACATGACTGTTTAGAATCTAACCAAGGATGGGGTGTATACTGTGAAGTCTGACTACCACCGAATTCATCAAGAGCTAGTTCCTTGTTTTGGAGTGGAGGACTGTGGCCCTTCACACTTTATTGACCCAAAGTGCTGGAAGTTGATTTGGAAGATTTCCACCCTACCAAAAGTAAAGCTTTTTTTTTTGGAGAGCTTTGAACAAAGCCGTTCCAACTTTCTTCAATCTCTTCAGAAGAAAACTCACTAGCTCCCCAATATGTCCAATTTGTGGTGTGGGTGAGGAAACAATTGAACACGTCCTACTTCTATGTCCTTGGGTTGAGCTAGTCTGGTTTGGATCCCCTCTGGATCTAAAAATTGTTAAACAAAGCATCACCACTCTAGACTGTTGGTTATATACTATTGCTACATCTCATAACGCTACTGAGGAGAAGAGTTGGGTACTTACTTTGATTAGCTTCACCTGCTGGTCTATCTGGAAAGCAAGATGCAATTTTGTGTATAAGCACTGTCAACCTTCCCCAACCCTGGTGATTGGCCTCAGCTCCTGTTCGGCTCCGGAATTCAGAAGTACTTCACTCACCATCATGACAAAACGGAGTGCAAATAGGATCCGGTCTGGACTCCCCCACCCCCAGGGGTTGCTGCCGTGAATGTTGATGCGACCTGGAGGGATATTGACAAGGGTGGTCTAGGAGTGGTGATCCAAGACCATAATGGGGCGGTACTAGGGGGAGGAGCCTCATCCTCCCACTCCTGCTCAGTTGAAGTTGCTAAAGCCCAGGCTATCCTACTGGGTTTAAATATGACTGTCGATTTGAACCTGAAACGCATTAGATTGCAGTCAGACTCTCTCAATCTAATCTCAGATTTGAATTCGATTGGCAAGGGTAAGAACTGGAAAACTCATCTGATTATAGAGGAAATCAAATGGAGGAAGAACTTTTTTGAACAAGTGGATTGGGAATGGATTCCCCGGGAAGCAAATCGAGCAGCTCATGAAGCTGCCTTGCTTGGTAATAGGACGTTGGGTCTTTGCAGATGGGCTACTTCACCACCACCGTCTCTCAGTTTGGTACTAAGGAATGATGGGTTGCCCTGTCTTCCCACTGTTGCTTTGTAATCGGAACTCTTCGAGTTCCATATTCTTAATTTTGAGCCACTGGCCTCCAGTTTCTCTCCCTGTTTGGTCTGAGATGGAGGACCAGGCTTCCCTTTTCTGTATCTTGGGTCACATCTTTTGATGGGCCTATGTTTGGGCTCTGCCCTTTTTAATGAATTTCTTCCTTTGACCAAAAAAAAAAAAAAGTGCGGCTAGAGAGAGAAAAAGGTTTCTCATAGTCGTCTTTTTTTTTTTGAAATGTCATAGTCGTCTTCTCTTATTTTTTATATTTCAAAACAGCAATATAGTTCTTTCTAATAAAGTGGAGTCAATTTCTCATATAGTACTTAGATGGGGTTGTCTATTGTATTATGGTATATCATACATTTATTTACATCTAATTAAATCAAAAATTATAATTTAATTGAATCGAAATTATAACAGAGACAACAAAATTACCTTATTCGTTTTATAATATTTACTTATAATTAAACCCAAGTTCCAACATTGATAGCAAATTGGTTCAGAAACTCGTAATAATGTTGTGGGTGGAGTAATTAGCTCCAATAGAACTAAGATTACACTAAAGAGAAATCACATCAACACAATATGACAACAATTGTTGAAGGCCATATCGGGGATCAAATTATGGCGGAGATAATGGAACAGAACCATATATATGAATTATGTAGTAACCCCTGGAGAATATATGTGGTTTGCCTGATGAACATCGAGTGAAAGGCAAACATCCAAATATATAGCAAAGTTGGTAAGGATTGAAACACCAAATATCTGGAGCCTTACAATGTTAAACAATTTTTTCAACAAGCTTCAGCTGTTCAACTGACCATTTAGCGTTGATTATTTGAGTATAGCACTACATTTGAGTAATAAATAAGACACAAGATATAAACTACTAGACCATGTGTTTGGCTCCAAAACTAGCTGGGTGCAAACTGTCTCTTTTGAGCGTGTGCCAGGCGTGCCAGCACCGTGGGGTGCAGTCGTCGGGGGAGTCCCTTGACCTGACTTCCTCTCAAACGCTGTGGACGAGGAGAGCACCAACCTCGTCACCAGGTTCTTCTCTATGCCTTTCGGAAAAGGACTTCTTGCCTTACGGATAAGGACTTTGGTTGTGATCTCCTCGCGTCACCGAATCGATACTCAACGTTGTAGGTTGAGCAGAGAAATCACTGAGAAGTTTGGAGAAAGCACGGGTTTTGCTAAAGCGTGACTTTAGTTTCGCTGGGTTGCGAGGGAGTTACCCTTGCTTCGCTGGTTTGCAACTAGGTTGCAGGTAGGTTTGCTCCCGAGAGGCTTTGATAATCTGTATGATTAGTTGATTTGAGAGTTGTTTTTTATTCGTCCTTGAAACCTGGTATTTATACCCTAGGGTTTCGACTGTTCCTTGCCATATAAGGATTATTGATTGAAATTTCCTATTCAATCTCGGCTACCTGAATCCAATAAGGGCTCGTTTTCCTTATGGATCTCAGAATGGGTGAAGCTGTAACCCAAACCCAAATAGGCTTATTTTTGGGTCGCAGGTATCGGCCCGCTATGCTAAATCCCTTAAGGGATCTTGCCAAAAATACTTTTGGGCTCAAACACCATGTATTGTATGAACTATGAAACAACAATTTATTGAATATACCAATACATGGATTTTGATGTTCTTGATTAATCAGGGATTTTAGGGATTTTGATGTTCTGTGAGAACTCAAAAGGAAAAAGGGAAAAGGAAGAGGGAGACAAGAAGGAGGAAGAGGGAGAAGAGAGAGAAATAATAAAATAAAATAAAAAGACAGATGAGGTTTGGGCTGTCAAATTTGACAAAAAGCCTCAAATTGTCAAATACACGTGTAAATGACATATGGGTTGAAGAGGAATTTGAACAGTCAAAAGTAGACGTTGGGCTGCCAGATGGAAAAAGACAACTCCGTTGGAGATGGTCTTTTGTGTCAGTTACTTGTAGTGTTGCTGGAAAGTCACTGGACTTTACTATGTTTTAAATGACTAATTCTGCTGGAAATTATTCTATGCACCGACGGTGCAAGTGACCTAACCCTTATAAAATAATCTCAACCCTTGATATTTATTATCAACTTTATTTTTAATAAACAAAAAGTGTATTTAATGTAATCTAACCATTTATTTGTGTTGGTGCAAGTACACGGCGGTGCTCTGAAATACTCCCCCCTAATTCTGCAGGGGTGGTCATTTTCACATGATCCATTGCACAAATGAAGGTTATATTTAATTTAATTTTTTTTTGATATATTGTTCCCTTTTATTTATCTGTTGTCATTAACAATGGAACACACTTCTTTCCAGACACTTTTACATTATGTTCCTGCAGGGAGGGTGGTAGTCCTTGATCTGTTTGCTGAAGTGAAACTGATATGTGAATTGAACTTGTAGAGATAGAGTTTGATTGATTGATGTAATGACTACTGCTACTTGTACATTTTTAATTGTCATTTTGTAAATGAAATTACTTCTAATGATATCTGATTGAATTGTTTCTCTTACATCTAATTTGTCATATGGATATGGTGATACAAATGTGAAATTGGTAAAAATACAAAAATAAAATTTATTAAAAAAAAACATTATTTACGGCGTGCAAGTTGCGCCTTAAATGGGAACTCAATAACTCTTTTACTGCACACATTATACGCCTTAAATAGAAAGTCTTTTACGGCGTGCAACATGTGCTGTAAATAACATGAGTGACATTTCCTATTTCACTTTGACGGCGTTCTTGGATGCATTTTGACGGCGCATTTTAGTGTGCCGTAAATGTGGTACTTCTTTTACGGCTCCGGCATTTACAGCCTTCTTTTGTGCGCCGTAAACGTCCTTTTATGGCACACATTGTAGGCGGTAACAAACCATTTTTGGTGTAGTGAATGAACGCTGCAACATGGTTTATTCGATCTACAAAATTTACCCATTGCTAGCTATAGATCATGTATATGTAATGGTCCTTGTGAGCTACTTTGGTCCTAGAAATACTTGTCTTCTAAGGGCATCTCCAACGGGTTGAGTCATAAGCCATTTTGGCTTTGGCTTTGGCTTTTGTGGGGAGCATCTCCAACCAATGAGCTTGTGTTGTCATTTTGACTTATGAGTCAAAACTTTGGCCATTTTGACGAATGAATGAAGAACAAAAGCCATTTTGGGTTCAGATGGAGGAGACGTGGACCCCAGCTGCACATGGAGGAGAGTGGACGTCAGAAGCAACGCGCCAGAGGGAGGCTAAGTCCCTTACTTGCGCAACATGACAAAAAAATGAAAAGGACTACATGAAACGCGCCTTACATGCGTTGGAATGGAGACAATGGTGGCCGACATTGGGCCCCACGTGCGACAGAAGACGTTGGTGGCTTCCAACGGTCATAAAACAAAAGGCCCAGATTTAGTGTTCAATAATTCTATTTAAAATGAAAGGCCCACATTAATTCTTTCTAAAAATAAAAAAGTAATATATATTTACTAATATCTAATCTGACGGTGAAAAAAATGTCCTGGATTAAAATCAACGGTTAATAATAAAGTAATTGTGTTTTAAACAAAAAAAACTTTAAAAAATACAAGAAAATTTAAAAAAAAAATCAGAAAAATATTTTTAATCTCACTTTTATTCATAACAATTAATGAGGATATATTATATAAAATAATTATGTATGATATATAAATTCATACTGTAGTTAAATAATTGTCTAAAATGATTAAATTATTAAATGACTTTAGCTTTTGACTAAAAGGGATTGGAGATGCAAAATATGAATGAATAGTTATGACATTAGGGGAGTCAAATTTTGCAAATGACTTTAGCTTTTGACTCCATTATTGGAGATGCTCTAACAGAGGCAGAGTGACGAAGGGGCCAGCTGGTTCCGTGCCCATGAATGATTAACCTTTGTCGGTGTCGTTGTCTTTTTCTTTTTTTGGGTATTCTTCAATTGAATGGCTGTTGAGTGTTGAAACACTGATAGATGAGTTTAACCACTTCCGGTGATTGCAAAGCCTTCCACGTGTCGTACAGGTGTACTTAGTCTCGGAAACAAGATTTTCCAAAAAAAGAGAGAAAAAAAAGGTTTGAGACCTGATTTTTGCCAAAATGGGATGTACAAGTATAACCTTAATGATCCATGTATTGATTTAGTTTCAACTTGAGCTAGTTTCTCGTAATCGAAAAAGTCGAGGTAGTTTCCCAACAAACTGAAATGTGCTCGTACCAGAAGACTTTTTTCTGGGGCTAGAGAGGAGGGGTAAGCAAGGCTAAGAACCCTTCATTAAAGAAAATGGAAGTTACTCAGGGAGTATAAACACACTTAAAAGTCGAAGCACAGTCAACTTGGTGGCGTTGAACTTCGGATTAATAATAGTGTGTATATATAGAAGCACATGAGTTCCATTGGTCGTCGAAGAGTATGGCAAGTCTTAGCTACATTGTTTATGTGTTGGCAAGCCTACTCAACCCAGTTAGCTTCCTTCTTTATGATCATCATAGTCGGTATACTGGTAGTAGTAATAGTAGTATAGAACATGATGATCAATATAAGGTGGCATTGTTTGTGTTCGGAGACTCGTTATTTGAGGCTGGCAACAATGGGTACCTTCCTAATATTACCACAGAGCTAGACCCAGCAATAGCCTGGCCATATGGAGAAACCTTCTTCCACTATCCGACCGGAAGATTCTCGGACGGACGCATAGTCCCCGATTTCATCGGTAAAATAGTATTCTTTCAATCCTTTGATCCATCTCTTTAAAATCGTTTATTTGGTAAGCTTTTTAATTTCAGTTCCCATAATTAAGGGCTAAAACTGCACTTTGCACCATTTAACTATAATTGCCAATTTGGATGAACTCATAGGTTGGTAAATTGACACTTGACATCAAAACATGGGTGCATTTGCCCTTATAAATTCATAGGCAATGTCTCAATTTTTTCATGCATGTGGGATTTATAATATCAACATGAACAATTAATATATGTGTTTTTGTAAGAATTCTCTTCAATTG
>BDJD01008679.1:4136-17036 GCA_002564525.1 Rosa multiflora
AGTAGGAATCAGAAGCTGACTTGGATTCAAACTCTTAAGTCGCGGAAATTAGGAGTTCTACTTGGACAAGGAAACCCAATTCTACTCAGATAAGGAATCCTAGTGTGACAAGGAGTCTCTGTTGGATAAGGATTACTCAAGAAGGTTCCGGAAGAGTGTAGAAGAATCGCAGAAAGGAAGTTTGTATTCAACTACGAAACCTACTTGCATATAGAGTTCTACTCATACTAGGAGACCTGTGGAAGCTAGGAGAAGTCTATGGAATGTACAAGAAGCATCTAGAAGTCTCAAGAAGGTCATGTGCCGTGCATATGGAAGAGGAAGCAACAAGAGATTCGAATTACAAAGCAATGTGGAGTTTGGACTTCTTGTTGAGTAAGGATTGGAATTGCCATGAGATTCTTGAAGGTTTTAGGGAGTTCTTGACGTTTCTACTTTAGAATAGGCGTGGAAGACATGTGAGAGGCATGTGATGCAAAGGAAAACCGAATTGGACTCAACTTATGCTTTAAAAGTCAAATCCATTACAGATTCGGAAATCTGCCTGTGCAGATCAGTCAACTTCAACGGAGTGTCAAAAATATCTCAGAGCTCAGAAAATTATGAACTTTATATGGTTGGAAATATACAGATGTCTAGTTTCCAGAGCTTTTTACGGTTTATCAATAGATATTTTCTAGAGAAAGTTATGGCCATTTTAGTGCATTGAGGTCAATCCTGCCGGAAATCTCTTTTGTGTCGAAGAAGTCCTAGATCAACACAAACTAAGAGAAACCAAGTAGAAACGAATTGGGAGAGCCTTGAGACGTCCTCCTATATATACCTTGTGTATTTGAAGTTTCAAAGTGAACAATTTTCTCCACAATTTCGATTTCTCACTTGCTTTCTCTCTAGTTTTAGGTTTTCACAATCTTCAAGGAGTAAAGCCGTGCCATCACCCTCCACCACCGTGATCTTCACTTGTTACCATGCTAAGGAGCTGCTTTGGACCTTGGGACATGATTAAGGGTTGTTCATATGCTTTACCATACATTTATTCACGGTTTGGTGTATTTGTTAGATATAATTTCTGCTTTGGATTTTCTATGTGTGAACCTAAACTTTTGAGTATGCAATCTGATTTTTGGATGCTATTTTGATGTTCTTTTCAATGTTTGATTTGTTTATGTGTGTTTGATTCTTGTTAGTTGCTGAATATATGGAATGATAATCTGATTTTGTTTTATAGAAAACTTTTGCATGTTCTTGTTCTTTGGTGGCCAACTTAGGATGATTGCATGTAATTGGAGCTAGTAATTAGGTGAACGCTTGTTGATCCTAATTCAATATGGTAGTAAAGGCTTTGGACAAAGGTCGAGATCAGATTATGCACGTAATGAAAAGATTCGCTTCGAGTACTTGAATTTGCATATTTATTGACTAAACTTTCACTTGCTCTTAATAATTTGAATGCATGAGATTATGAGTCTCTTCGATTGTGTGATACTTGCATTTGGAATATGTTGATTTGGCGCTTCGTCGATCAATTGTGTAAAGGGAAGTCATATAAGGGACATTGGGCGCTTGTAACTTTGTTTCTTGGTTGATATCGTTCCATGGTAATTAACAAGATTAAGGGATGCATGAATATGTTGATCTTGAAAGATTCTTGATAAACTGTTTTCCAAAAATATAAAAACGATTTTTGTTCTTTTTATTTTCTGAAAATTTAAAGTTTAAATCTTCAATACCCCCCTATCTTTATGTTTTCTTGTTTGTGTAAATAAATAAAATTAATTTAGAATTTTTAGGTAGCATATTCACGTAAATAATAGAATAAATAATCTGAAAATATATTTTTAAATTTGTGAATAGTGTCTCCGTGAATAGTAATATGTGTTAGTGTTTTCTAGGAATTATTTTGGTGGTTTTTAGGGATTTGTTTTGTGTTTTTTAGGAGTTCCTAAATTTTAGGGATTCTTTGGTGTTTGTTTAGGAAAAGTAGTTAGAGTTAGTTTTAAACTTGTATTCCTTGTTTGACTCGGTTTATAATTTGTTTTCTTGTAAATTAAGTAATCTTAAGTAGGCTAGAAATAGTAATCCTTGTTGTATGTGGATTTCTAATATAACTATGACTTGTAAAATGTATTCTAGTAGAAGTAGGATTCCTAATTTAACTCTAACTTGGATTCTCTGTAAATTTCGAATTGTTGTCTATATATACTTGTTATTTTCGTGTAAATTGTAAATTCTTTTTCTCTTATTTTCGTTTCACATGTAAGTACCCTCAATCCCCGGCTTGAACGATCCCTGCTTATTCTATACTAACAACTACATTTTTCAGGGTTTAAATTGACGATTGCATTTGCACGTATCATTACCGCGTTAGCCAAGTGGCAAACTTTGAGGGGTATTTTCGTCCCTTCACTCAATCTCTTCTTCTTCCTCTCGCTTTCTTCGTCTTCTTCTTCCTCCCAACTCTCCTTGTTTATCTCAATCTCTTCTTCTTCCTCAAGCTCAGATTTCCAATATATTACAACTCAGTTGATCAATCTTTTACTAAGAAGAGAAAATTGACATAAACAAAACAAAGAAAAACAACCATCGACACCAAATTTTATGCAGCACCAACTTCACTATACCTATCCTTTTGGTATACAGAGAGTATTCAAGAGAAAATTGTTTAGTGAGGAACTAGGAAAAATTCACCAACGGTGTCTAGACACTTAAGGGACTTTCAGAATGATACATGAATTGACAGTTATCAATGTGATACATGAACTCATTTTTTTGTATCAACGTCATACCTACGACCAATTTCCGTCACGACGCCGTTAAATTTTGCACGTGCATCGCACGTAAGTCACTTAATGAAAACAAAAGGACTGATTTACCCTCAAAGTTTTTTTTTTCTCTTTTCTTTCTTTCTTTCTTTTTCTTTTCTTTTCTTTTCTTTGTTTCTTTCTTCTTCTTCTTGGGTTTCTTTATTCTCTCCTTCTCTCCTTGCCAACACCAACACCAGACCACATCGGTCGATCAGTTCAACCAGCACCATCGCCGCTCCCATCGAGCCCATTTTCTTTCTCGATCTCCGGCGAAACCCTCTTTCTTCCTCATGGTCCTCTTCTTCTTCATCCTCGTCCTCTTCAGCAATGGGCAAGCTAACCCTCTGCATCCTCGATTTCTTCTCCTCTCCGTCTTTGGCCCTCGATGCGTTGATGGCTTGATCGGTGAATCCACCGACTACTGCTCCAGATTTCTTCTCTTATTCTCCTCCTCCTCTGGCTCTGTCTTTGGCCCTTGATGGCTTGATCAGTACGTCCACCGAAATACCTAATCACCGATGGTAAATAGGTATTCTGATAACCAATTCATAAAACACAAATTGAAATTGATAAAGCTAATTAGCTAAACCCTTTTTGATATGGCCTTCTGGGTATTGGGTTGTTTTTTGGTATATGAAATTGTGTATACGTGAATTTGTGGGTTTGTTGAATTTTTGGTGTGTGTAAAAGTGAATTTGATTTCTAGGTTTGGTTTGCTGAATTTGTGTGTAAACTTGAATGGAGTTCATGGATGTTGCTAATGTACAGAGCCTTTTTTTTTTTCATTTGTTAAGAAATTCAAGCCCCACCAAGGTTGAATTCCTGGATCCGCCCCTGGGTCGAAGGAGAGAACGAGAGTGGTGGTGGTTAAGTTGGCGGCAGCGGCAGCGGGGATGAACTCGGAGTGAGCGACGAAGCCTCAGTGCACAATTTCAATTTGCTGTATGATTTGAAGTGGGGGGGGGGGGGACCAGAAACATCTATGGTGCATGTAGGTGGATTGAGACGCAGCGGCGGTGTTTGATCGGCAATTGGCGGTGGGAATCGGACAAGCAAGATGATTTTGAATTTTGATGATTCAAATCAAGGGAAGAAGAAATCAAAAAAGAAGAAGAAGAAAGAAAGAAAGAAAGAAAGAAAGAAAGAAAGAAAGAAAAGAAAACAAAAGAAAAGAAAAGAAAAGAAAAAGAAAGAAAGAAAAGAAAAGAAAAAGAAAGAAAGAAAAAATTGAGGGTAAATCGGTATTTTTGTCTTCATTAAGTGACTCACGTGCGATGCACGTGCAAAATTTAACGGCTCCATGACCGAAATTGGTCGTAGGTACCACGTTGATATGAAAAAATGAATCCAGGTATCACATTAATAACTTTGTAAGTTCAGGTATCATTCTAAAAGTCTCATAAGTGTCCAGACACCGTTGGTGATTTTTTCCCTGAGGAATTCCTGAAAGATTGATCATGTTCAGCTAATTAGGCTAACAACAATAGCTACCCTTTCTCCCTCGTCCACTGCGTTTCTTCTTTTGAAATAATTTGGTGACTCTATCTATTATATATTAATTAATGTTTGGATCCCAAAACAAGAAACAGTAATACCTTTTGATACCCATACCCAGTAGCTGTAAATTTCAGTTTTGTTTAGGTCTTGATACCTCTCGCACATCTCATCTTTTCCACATGACCATGCCAATCAAATCTCGCCGCACAATCCACCATTCTCCATCGCCGTCGCCATAACCCTTGCTCAAACTTCACCTGAAACAAGGTTGAGAGAGAAAGAAAGAAGTTCCTCCTCGGTGGCCATAGAAGGAGTTTGGGTCTGAAATTGGACGAGATTGGGTATGTGGTAGAGCCAGGTACTACCCATTGATTCACTTTTATTCCCCAATTTCATCGTCTCTCTTTTCAACTCTTAATGCTCAATCTCAACATGAATATCTCGAAATCAATCCCAGGAGGTGGTTTGGGTTTGTGGTTTTCTTTGCGTTTTGTCTAATCGATCTGGGTTTGGGAGAAGAACTGTTTCAGTTTTTCTTTTTTAATTGGATTTGGTTCAAGAACGTGAAAATTTTCTGGGTTTTGATTTTATGATTTTGTATATGAGTTGTGTGAGTTGAGATTGGGAAATGTGGATGGGAGGTGGCGACGATGGTGGTGTGAAGGTGGATAGGGTGGGTGGTGGTGGCAAAGAAAGACATGGCTCCTCTCTCTCTCTTTTGGTTTTCAAGGAGAGGTGGAATTTGGAGGTTGGAAGAAGAGTATGAGAGGAGAAGAGAAGGTGGAGGAGAAAGGAGGAAGGAACTCAGGAAGGGAGATGTTGTGCTGGTGATTTGAGAAAATGAAGATCTGGGATTCATACCCAATTCAAGAAGATGAAGATTTGGGATTGATCCCAGAGACATTTTAAAAAAAAATTTTTTAATCATAAACTTAATACTAATTTGAATTTTTTTTTTTTAAATAGAAACTAAATTTACCCACGTACCCTTTAATATATGTCAGTCCGTTAATGTCGTAACGGCTAACAGTGTTCTAGGTACTAATGTTGGGTCAGGGTCCGAACTTCAGGTACCAAAGTGATATTTTTTTTTTGTCAGGTGCTAAAGTTACTAATGGGCTAAAGGTCGGGTACTGTTTGCATTTTTTTCCCTAGATTAAATGAAAAAAGTTTGTATGCATTTTTGGCGATTAATTTGTTGAGTTATTGGGTTTTAGATTTGAATTTTTCTTATTCAAAATTCAGGGCATAACACCGGTACACTATTCGATGGTATAAGGGTTATCTTACAGGTCAGGGTACATGGTTAATGGTTAAGGCTTCCTTGTTGTTTTAGCAGTAAGGTTGGAAGTATGATTGTGTTGTTTCGCATTTGTTAGTTTTTCGCTGCGTAGTGAGTGTAGAGTAGGGCTGTCAATTTCGACACGATCGACCCGATAACACGACTCGAAACCCGCACGAAATAAAGCGGGTTGAACCCACACAATTAAAAAGCGGGTCAGTCGTGGGTCAACCCGTCATGACCCATTTATTAAATGGGTCGACCACGGGTCAACCCGCTAACACGAAGTGAACCTGTATAACCCGATTATACTATACTTCTTCTTGAAATTTTGGACATTGGGAGTATTTGATCATAGGATTAGACAATTTGAAATATTTTGCTTTATAATTATTGGATTTAATTATTTATGAATATATATAATTATTTATATTCTTTGTCTTGTGGAGATTTTAGTGAATTTAATCAATTTATGTATTTTTTTAGTTAAATGGGTCACATTGTTAACCCTTAAATGGGTCATTTTGTCTAACACGACACGACATATTTGTTAAATGGGTTAAGCGGGTTGGAAACGGTTAACCCGTTTAATAAATAGGTTGGGTTTGGGTTTAAACTTTTGACACGATTATTAAATGGGTTGAGTTTGAGTTTATATTTTGCGACACGACAAATACCTTGACCCGACACGAACCCAACCCGTTGACAACCCTAGTGTAGAGGGTGTGTTTACTTATTAAATTGTTATTTCGACTTAATTTGTAAATGTGGTGTAATGTAATATGTGACTCTAAAGAACGAGTATGCATTGACATTGTGAGTTCAGAGCATCTTTGCGTATTTGTTTTAAAAGAAAAAAATTCAAGTATTTTGTGTTAATGTCTAAACCATCACACCCATTGTATTTATGATTGTTTAATTTGTTTATTATTTGTGCTTGAAATTCAGAGCGTGACATAACTGGTTGTAGAAATGAGAGTGAAGAAGAAGTAAACGAACGTTGAATCACTTATGAGTGATGGAAATGACCGAGAGGATATTGGAGACCGTCTCTAATTATTTTTCGGTGGGCTTCAACTGTAAGATTTTGTGGACTTTTTATTCTCGATTAGGAATGCAATAACTTGCTACTCTACTTGTAGAAAAATAATTGGACAAAGTTGTGCTATTCTAGTTTAATTCCTCCTACATTGAGGATACAAATTTATGTATCGAGTGTATCTACACCAATTTAGTATTAAGTTTCACAATCTTCATTCCTTATGCATGAGTAAGTTCGTGTTCTTAATCTTGAGCATAATACATATATACATATATACATCAATATTAATTTACATCAACATCAAAATAATGAAGTTTTGATAACACTATATATATATATATATATATATATATATATATTTTCCACTAACTGGTCTATTTTTTTGTCATTTTAAAGGATTTCTTATGAGACCCACTTTTCAATCACATTTCGACATCTTCACGGTTCATTTTTTTAGATTTTAATGAAAATTTTCAGCCAAATTGATGACCATTAAGGTATCAAACTATATTAAATCAATAAACGAACTAAATCTGTCCAACCTGAACCGTTTATATTTATAATTGTAAATCGCAGTTATAAATGCCTTGACGATCATCAATTTGGTTGAAAAATTGCATAAATGATCTACTCATATAGTCTTAAAAACTGAACAGTCGAGATCTCAATATGTGATCAAAAACTGAGTCTAAAATGTTATCCCTTAAAATAACCAAAAAAGAAACTCTCACTAAAAAGGACTATATATATATATATATATATATATATATATTTATATATCCTATCCAAAGCGAGGCCTCGCTTTGAAATTTCATAGCGATGTTAGAGTTTATGGTCACTTTTCGGTCGCATATCCACATCTCAACCGTTCAGTTTCTAGGTAATAATGTATAGATCATCTCTGCAAAATTTCAGCCAAATTAATGGTCGTTAAGGATTGATAACTGCCTTAAAGCTAGTACGGTTCAGATTGGACAGATTCAGTTCGTCCATTTGTTTAAGCGAGTTAAATACCTTAAAGACCATCAATTTCGTTGAAATTTTGCAGAGATGATCTATACATTAGTGCCTAGAAACTGAATAGTTGAGATGTGGATATGCAACCTAAAAGTGACCATAAACCCTAACCTCACCCTAAAATTTTAAAGTTATGCCTCACTATAAATAAGATCTGTATATATAAATTTTCGGGTGGGCTCAATCATGTGGATCCGCCCATGTGTTTAGGACACCCCAAGACTTTGTCTTCCTTGTCCTTATTACTACAGCTGCATATGTTTGCATTTATATGTTTCTTTCTCGTCTTTTATATCTTGGTTTTGTTGGAGAGATCATGGACATTTGTAATCTTTATTGAGGGGGTGGCAATACATGTGCGGCTTTTGCCCACATTTATTATAGATCAAATATAAACCTATGTAAACGTGACACGTGTTATGTAATGTGATGAATAAAAACGAAAACAACAGGTTACCAATTAACCAAACGCCATTTAAGGACTGTCCTTGTCGTCCAGGACATGTGCCCACGGTACCCACCATACAAGCTTGATATCCAAAACTGGTATCCACCGACGAGCAATCAAATCCTACAGTATTTATTGTTTTTGTTTTTGTTTTTATTTTTATTTTTATTTTTAATCAAAATTGAATGCTTTGCAATTGGGTTTAGGCAGTACAGAAAGAGGTAAACAATTTAGACCAAATGGAAACATAACAAGAACTATGCCCTAGAACAACAGCAGCGAATGTATACCACAAAAAGCTCTCTCTTAGAAAGCCAAAGACTTGATGTGTTGCACCCATAATTTAATTTAAGAAACAACCAATGATACTGGGAATCAGAAGTTCGGAATCCCTTTCAACTATTGTTTCACTGCATGCTAAAGGACCTTCCCTCATGACAACTGCTTTAGCTATCACCACATCTGATTTGCCAATATTCTTCGCATTGGTAAAAAAAAAGAAAGATTACCTAAACTGAACCATTGAAATTCAGTTTTACCATCCCATATTGATGCTGGATGCCTACCCACTATAGCTGACTTGTGGCTCAAGATGTTTAATAAGGGGATAAAATACTATGGGATCCATCAGCCATGGACGTCCTGTCCGTGACAACAACCAATGCAAATAAAGCCGGAGTTTTGTGATGAAAGAAACACGTACAATACATTCTCCTGATCCGATCCTAAATTTTGCAAAATTTGGTGTGAATCTAACGTTAACCAGAAAAATTATTCGTCGAGCAGTGGTTGGCAGGTGTATTCACTACATTTGTCCACGCCAACCTCATAATTAGGGGAGAGGATCCTCTCACCTGAGCTATTTGAGCTTTCTACTAAATGATGACACGTGTCCAAACTCACATCTAATGGCCTACAATAAATTTAGGTTTTCTATCTCTAATTTTTTTTTAGTTTTATGTTGCCTTGCTCTTGGTTTCATTTCCCCCGCTTTCTCCCTCTTTTGTTCTTGGCCGCTTCTGCTATGAAATAAAAAAACACAAGTCTTCAGTCTTTAAATTCAATGGTTGTGTGCAGGGAGATCTAATCAAAAGTTCAAAACTTTAGCTTTGAGTCTTCCATCTCACTTTCTCATGTATTCCATTGCGACAGGTAAGTGTAATACTCCTTTATTTCGGGTTTTCTTTTCAAAGTTCTCTCTTCATATTGTGTGTCTTAGAGTTTAGGAATTCTGTATTTGATATTGACGAAGAGGAATTCAGTGCTTCATTATTGATATCAAACCATAAGAAAGCATCAAAGCAATGTTATTTTTGTATCTGCAGATTTTTTTTTTTTTAGGTCTGATTATTGATCTGTAGCTGCATTGGCTTTAGTTTTGAAAAAAAAATGTCTTGCTTAGTAAATTAAGTGAAAAGTATGAGACGCTAGGGGACAATTGGTTTGCTGTATTGGTTGTGCTTTTTTAGTTTAGTAATTGTCAATTGCATATTGTTATAGTTACTATACAAGAAATTGGTTGTAGATGGATAATTCACTGGGTGCTGCAGACATTAATATTGAGAATTCTGATTTGGAGTAGGATTGGAAACCTATAAAAGGAATGGAGTTTGATTCTGAACAAGCAGCTTATGACTTCTACAATAGATATGGAGGAAAAAAGGGGTTTGGTATTAGAAGGGAGACTCATGGTAAGAATAAAAGAACAAAATAACTCACTTCAAGATTATTTATTTGCTGTAAGGAATGTATTCGATCCAAATATAAGAGGGATTACATGGTCAGAAAACCCAGAGCAAAGACAAGAACAGGTTGCCATGCTGAACTTTGTATTAAATTGAATAGGAGAAATGGAGAAGGCAATTATGCAGCTTACTGTTTTGTTTTTTTAAGAGAGGGCAAATGTGCAGCCTTGTACTTGCTATTGACTCCTATTAGTCATTATGTTACCAATTTCTAGGTTACATGTATAGAATACTGAAACGACTTCCAAACTGGTTTATGTCTGATTTGACACTCTTTTCATTGCTTTTGTTCATATTGAAGACTTGATGACTATAAACAAGATTAAATAAACTGAGAATGGTGAAAAGAAAATTTATTTATCTTCAACATGATTAATTACATAAAAGTTAAGGTTTGTCGAGTATCCTTCTGTTTCTGGTGGCTTTCTCCCGGTACCTCACACAGAATGCTGTACCGTCTGGGGTACCCATCGGCTCCTAAATCCTGTATCAAGAACACGACGTTAGAGGGGTAAACCGTACCGGACGGTTTACACCTCTCCGATGCCTGAGTGAGAAACTAATAGATGTATATCAAGTAAATAGTGGACAAAGGAGTTATTACCCTTTTAAAGGTGGTTGTGCTTAATGTCTTTATATTCGAGCATAGGAAGGGAATCTCCCCTATCCTCGATGTGGGACACAGGTTCTTCTGGTGCCATATCAGCCCTCTTGTTGTGTATAGATGAGCTGTGCTGGCCTTGCCCAGGGCCCTGGGTGCCCGGGGTGGCATCTCATGTGAGGCCCACCATGGTGGGTCGTGAACCCGGCCCATGGCTTAGTACCTGGGAGTACCGATGGGGCTCAGCCACTAGTGCTAAACTTAGTTGAGACTCCCCAGTATGTACAAGTCCCCCAAGTTCCCGTTCAAGATGTTTCTTGGGTGGGGACTTATTATTTTGTCTCAAGGTTTGGCACTAGTGTGCCTGTAGGTAGTCCCCCAAGTTTCCTCATAAGAGAAATCTTGAGCGGGCTACACTGTAGGTAAGCTACCTACTCCCTGAGACAGGATGAGGGTTGAGTCCCTGGTACCGGATGGGGTGGAAAGCGGAGCTGGCTCTGATACTCGATGGGGTAGAAAATTTGAGTCTCCGGTACCCAATGGGGTAGAGGGAGGGCTTGGCTATGATACCCGATGGGGTAGGAAATTTGAGCCTCCGGTACCCAATGGGGTAGAGAGAGGGCTTGGCTCTGATACCCGATGGGGTAGAAAATTTGAGCCTCCGGTACCCAATGGGGTAGAGGGAGGGCTAGGCTCTGATACCCGATGGGGTAGGAAATTTGAGCCTCCGGTACCCAATGGGGTAGATAGGGTAGAGAGAGGGCTTGGCTCTGATACCCGATGGGGTAGGAAATTTGAGCCTCCAGTACCCAATGGGGTAGAGAGAGGGCTTAGCTCTGATACCCGATGGGGTAGGAAATTTGAGCCTCCGGTACCCAATAGGATAGAGAGAGGGCTTGGCTCTGGTACCCGATGGGGTAGGCGGTGCATGTCGGCCACGTGGGGCAGACTGGGTTGTGCAATAAATGCCCGTCCTTTCTCCTTCCAAAGCTCGAGAAATGGGGGGAGGCGTGGGACACGTGTAGCGATCCTATGGTTGAGGGCTTTTCGGTTTCGACGGCTCTGATGCATTGGAGTTTGAATTTACGAGGGAAACCGATTGTTTTCCCTCACTTTCGTGAAAACAAACTCAGAAGACTTCAAAGATTTGCAGCGGTGAAAAAGGGGAAAGCCAAGGGAGAAGTGTGCGTGCTTGTGGAGTGATAGATCGATCGTCTGCCGAAGAAGAGGTTAGATCTCTCGCTCCTGTTTGTATGATTTTGCTTCTGCCATGGATGTTTTCTGTTTGTGTTTGGTCCTTTTGTTCGCATAAAGACAGAATGCGAACAATACTAGTGTGGGGTTAATATTTGTTTTAGATTTCTGGGTTTGTTTCATCTTCTGGGTTTTGCTTTGAAGTGGGGAGTAATCCGTGCTTTTTGAAAAAATGGTCTTGGTTTTGCTTGAATTTCTGGGGATTTCTGGGTTTTGCTTTGAAGTGGGGAGTAATCCGTGCTTTTTGAAAAAATGGTCTTGGTTTTGCTTGAATTTCTGGGGATTTCTGGGTTTTGCGTGAGTTTCTGGGAATTTCTGGGTTTTGCTTGAATTTCTGGGTTTTTCTGGGGATTTCTGGGTTTTGGTTAGGCTAACCCTTGTGCTTCTGGTTCCAGATATAGCGAGTTTTGAGGTCCCCGGTACCGTAGTTAGGATGGAATCAGAAGCCAGGGGTGGGGATACGGGATCGTCGTACCAGTCTTCTGCCAAGCAAGCTGAAGTGGATATCGATCGGTACTTAGGCCGAGTAGATCAATTAGCAGAGAACACGGGGTCGTCGACTGGGGTGTTCTCGGAGAGCAGTGAGGAGTCCGACGATGGTGAGAGCGAGGGTGGATCTGCGGAGGCCCGGGTAGTCATGGTGGCAATTCCCGAGGGCATGCCGAAGCCGAGGTATACACTTGCGGATGGGACTGTATGCGACGAACCCGAGAGAAGTATGACGATGAATGAGATAATCGATATGCGACTGAAGTGGGGAATACCGGATGCGGTGGAGCTTAGGCCTCTCAGGGATGGAGAGATGGCCGCGAATCCTGCCCCGGGGTGGGTGGCGCTGCACGAGAATCAGCTCCACCAAGGGTTATCACTACCGCTGCCCCGGTGCCTACAGTATCTGCTGCGGATGCTGAACCTGTCACCGGGGCAGCTGACCCCGAATGCCATTCGTCAAATATACAGTATGATGGCCATGTGGGACTTGTGTCAACAAGGGTGGCCCTCCATAAATGAATTCCGCGCGGTACACCGGGTACTGTAGTCAAGGAAGCAGTCTTGTGTGGGTACGGTTACATTTGCCGCTAGGGATTACGAACCACTAGTTACCGATATGCCTTCCTCGATGAGCAAAAGGTGGAGGAACAAAGTATTCCTAGCTGGGGGGCGGTGGCAAATTAAAAATAGGAAGTGGCAGCTGACCGGTACCTTCCAA
>BDJD01008679.1:41774-58755 GCA_002564525.1 Rosa multiflora
AGTGCTACAGTGTTTCCAGATGGCTTAGTGATGGTTTTGGTGACCTTAAGCTTTTTCTTCTTTTTCTTTGGCTTTTCCACCAGGTTCACAGAGGTTGCAGGCTCTCTCTGTTTCTTAATTCAATCTTCTTCATCAGCACAGATAGATATGAGCTCATCTATGGTCCAGGTACCCTTTAGAGCATTGTAGCTAGTTCTAAGCCCACTGAAGGTATTTGGCAAAGAATGCAGTGCAACATGCACCACTTGGCTATCATTCACTCCCATTAGTAACTCCCTGAGCCTAGCATTAATGTGGATCAGCTTCATTATGTGCTCTCTAACTCCCCCAGATCCTTCATACTTCAACTCATGGAAAGCCTTAGACAATCTTGCAGCCTCTGCTTTCTCACTCTCTTTAAATTTTCTTTCAATGGCCTCCATATAGCAATAGCCAAGTCAGGTTCTTCTACACTACCTCTTACAGTGTCAGACATAGTGTTCCTAATGGTGTTCTTGGCCATTCTATTTGACCTGTGCCAGGCTTTAAATGCCTTAACCTCCTCAGCTGAACTATCTTTAGTTAATGCCTCAGGTTCATCCTCAAGAAAGACTAGGTCTATATTCTCATGCATCATCATATAATGCTCTACGGAATCTCTCCAGGCTCTAAAGTTTGTTCCAGTGAGCATCAAAACATTGTTGAGGTTCATGTAAATACTTCCTAATGAGCAAAGTCAAAAAGAAAAATTCTGTAAATTTCAGTTTCAAAACGCAAAAATACAAAGTTTCAATTTAGCAATATTTCTGCAGATTTATGTGTTAGTTCCAAAAGCAGTTCAAAAACACATAAAACACCAAAACAAAATATCAACCATAATGGAAACAAATACCACAAGATACTATGTCAATGAAAATACCCCAAATCGAATTTCACATTAGGCAACACTTTTGTAGCAGTAGACATAATGTACTTAAGTTTCTGAATCTTCACCCCATTATTAGAGAACTCAAGTTATCCAAAAAGACAATCAACATCTTATGACAGTAGAAGAGTCTTTAAGTATCAAAATATGAATTCAAAATCATGTGTGAAGCTGTTTGTCACCAAACTATGCTATATTAACACTTCTTTGGAAGACACGAGTAAGCACAGTTTGAAAACAATTAACACAAGTTTCCAGGTCATTTTTATCTTAATGATCAAATGCAAATAATAACATAAATTTCTTTGTGCAACATGCCCATTTTTATTTGCAATAACCTGTGATCTAAATAAAGTTTAACTAAATTCAATTCAAGACATCAAGGCACTTGAAAAGAAACTTTACTCAATCTACAATTTTCTCAATGAAAATATGACGACATTTATAGGGAGACAGTGAACTTCTTAACTCAAACATTCATCAATTTATCATATAATCATTGTTCAATCATAGATATATATTACCAGAATGCAAAATATTAAGCACAACCATCTATAAGCAATCACAGAGAAAGCACAAAATCCTTTCAATTCAACTCAATTCAATTCAGAGACACAAGCACACCAAAACTTAAATTTCATCCGGTCACCAACTACTCTAGCCTAGGTGCACGCCGGAAATGCTTCTAGTGTTCTTGTAATTCAACAGAAAATGAATTAAAGCTTTGGATCGAAACATGGTTCTTAGAAGGCCTAACCTTTGCGACTACAATTCTGCAACAATTTTAGCGGAAGCAATAATTCCCAAAAGCGATCTTAATCCGAATTTAACTTTTTTTTTTCTTTCTTCTTGACCTGTTAACCAAAACCCTAATTTCCCAAAACGTTTTACAATTCAACATAACACAAAACTCTAGTTCAAAATACAATGAATTGATCTTCTAAAAATGATTTATGAATTGTGAAATTTTGCTCTGATACCATTTGTTAACTTAATGAGCAAACCAAGATTGTTTCACAAAATGTATAAACACAACCAAATGATCAATACAATATGAACTAGAATACAACAAGAGGAGATGCATCACCTGCTTCATGCACAACAGCCATTCCTTCAAAAATCAGTTGCAGCAACACAGCTATTCAACAAAAATAATCCGAGCTCTAAAACTTCAAGCAGCCACACGCAAGAAATCTTCTACTCTACTGTGTGTTTAACTCCTCTCTATGGGACAGGACTAAATGTTTTTGTCACATAGTGAATAGAGACTTCAAGCACCTATATATACAAACTAGATAGGTCTTCCCATAAAAGAATCCTTGATTCTAGCCAATGAGTTATTTCTGAAAGATGCTATAATTATCATATCAACTAATTAGATATTTATCTTTATCAAAATGGATTCCTAACTATATGAGTGACATACCAAAGGCCATTAGGTGTCTAGGTAGATAATTCATATATTTCTCATTTATTGTAATAAGTTTAATCAGTTTATTATTTACTTAATGTAGATAATATTAGGTCCAAATAATATTTTACACACCACACAAGAACCTAGCTTTCTTGCTCGCCCTTCAAGCTAGGGCTAGAAGGTTTGGCTATGTATGTTAGCCATAGAACTTCTTCCGCATCAAATTTCCTTGGTTTAGACTCCGAAGGAGAGGTCCAACCCAATATGAAGTGGGTCTGAAAGCAGCCCAACAATTTGACAACCTCTTTTGATCTGGAAGAACTAACCTGGGCCGAAACGAAAGCCCATTTTGACATAACATTGGACACCCCAATTACTATGGGCACCCAAGCCTTTGAAAGCACTATGCTAATAACCTCATCAGAAGACAGACAGGTTGGTTTCTGTCGTCTGATATATTTTAATGACATATAGTGCAAAAACTGTTGTCTGAATATAACAACATACCATACTAAGTTAGTTTTGAGAATTAAGTTTGTTTTCAAACAACAGTTATCTGTCGTCTAGTCAAAGGAGATAAATTGATTTCGATTTGTGTCGTACTGTTTTTTTTTTCTTTTTACTTCAGATAACATCTATCTGTCATCTCATCAAAGGAGATAAATTGACTTTGGATTTTGTCTTAGCTTCTTCTTTTTTTTGGCGCAACGTGAAGGAATTTAGTTCCAAACTACTAAATGATTTCTCTCTCCCCGACAAATCTATCAAACTCAAAACTTTTCCTTTAGCTTCGCTACACTGAGAGCTGAAACCGGAGAACAACCTCACCCTCCAACTGAATCCTAATTTCTTGCCAAATCGAAAGTCCTCACCCTAATCATCAAAACTGAAAACCCAAAACAACATAACCCTCCATCCCCCATCTATTTTTTAGAAACACAGAAAACCTAATTCCACACCTGAGACTTTGTTTCAAACCTCAGAGCGAAATCATCGAAGCCTTATTGCTCATTTCAATTTCATGGGTGTTAATTAATCACTAGCTCTTTATCTATGCTGGTAAGCCCTTAGATTCAGTGTTCATTGATTTAGGGTTTTATTGAATTGGGGATTTAGGGCTTTAATATGAAATTTCCTTTGAAATTTAGTTTGTTTTTGCTAGTTTATGTTCGAATTGGGGATGCGGGATTATCGAAATAGATTTAAGTGCTAGGGTTTTTTTGTTGAAGTCGAATTTAGTGTTGTCTAGTCTATGGATTTGCTGCTGCGTTTGAAAAATTACTACCAAGATCTTTGTTTCTGAGCGAAGTTAGATTTCATGGTTTGTTTTTATTGTTTTTGTTCTGATGTGTCTCTCTTGACAAGGATTTTGGTGAATTAAGTGAATTTGGAAGGGTGGATACAAGTTGTGGTGTTTGGCTCTGAATTTTCGGTGAGTTCCATCATCATACCAAGTTTGTTTTGTAAATTGTTTTCCTTATTTCTCTGCTGATCTACAAATGAGCTATAATGAAATTATGACAGAGAGAGTGGGAGTTGCGCCATGGTCAATGGAAACCATAAAAGAAAGAAGCGCAAGCAGAGTGACTCTATCCAGTTCAGGTGTTATCAAATGAAGAAGAAGGTAACCCAAACTCGTTCTAATTATGAGTTTGTTTGGTTTCTTCGCTATTAGGATATGAATTTTTCACTAATTCCTTGCTCATCGGTTTACAAAGTATTGTTCTTTACGACTTTATCATTCTCCAATTTGTCCTCACCAAAATAAGGTGTTTACACTCTCACAAATGTGAAAACAAGCAGCTTTCAGATATGGTTAATTATTCTCATAAAGGTTTTTTATTCTTTTTTATTAGGCTCTTCTTAAATGTAGGGATGGCAATGGGGAGAGTAGGGTAAGGGGATTAAATTACCATCCTCATACCCGACTTCATTCGTCATCCCCTTACCCACCCCAATCCCGGTAATAAAATATTGGGGATTCCCCGTCCCCGTCCTCATTGGGGATTAGGTCCCTGTACAGGACCCAATCCCCGTTAACAATATTACTCATTTATTGTATAAAAATTCATACAAACAATTATGAATTGTAAAATATAAGGTTAAAATCAAACATCTGTTAAAGGAAAAACACATTATGTGCCTTCGTCAAAGTGATTGACGGAGAGGGAATCAAGTAATTAGCAATCACCATCAATCAGCATGGATCAAGGACCAATCAGTAGTTAATGTTATCATTGTAATTGATATTTCCGTTGTAATTCTCTCCCTATATAAATGGGCTATGAAATGAAATGAGTAGACCAATTCCATTTGCATTTTACTTTTACACGTTATCAGCACGCTCAGAGCCAATAGCCAAGAACAAAAAACTCTAATTTTCTAGTTTTCTTTCCGTCGAAAAAAAAAAGAACCAAAAACCCTAAGAAGAAAAAGTTTTTTCTTTCTGCCGCCACCACAAAGAAAAAAAAAATCCTTCCTTACCTGTTGCAGCAGCCTGCATCCCAGCCCGCTGCCTTCCATCCTTGCCGCTTGCAATACACGGGCCTGCAGCACATTACCAGCCTCCAGTAGCCTCGCTGCCTAACCCCATCACCGAGCCCAGCAACCCAGCGGCATCCCACCTGCGCGCGGCATCCCACCTCTACACAGCCGTGCCTAGTCCTCCCCCACCCCCCAACTCGCGCGGCCCCAGCCCCCCTGCAGCAGGCTGCGCGCTCGCTCAACCTTGCAGATCCCAGCAGCCTCGCATCAACCCTCCTCCCTACCAGCCCAGCCTGCCACGCCTGCGTAGCCTCCAGCCCAGAGTCTGCAACAGCGCTGCTTCCTTGCGCACACCCCGCCTTCACCGGTTGCAGATCCCACCCGCGCCTGCCCTTCACCGGTAGCCTGCCAATGACGCTACCCACCTCACAGCACCTCGAATCTTACCAACAACCATCTGTAAATCAGAAAGACGAATAACAGAAGGAGGAAGACGCGGAAAAAAAAAAAAAAAAGACTAGAAAAAAAAAACCTGACCTGGGCCAAAGTAAAGACCCAGCCCAAAAGAAAAAAGCAGGCCTCTGCTGCCCAAAAAAAAAAGAAAAAGAGAAAAGCAAAGAAAAAAAAAAGATCTTGTGGCCCCTGCAAGAGAAAGTAGCCTAGTTTTTTCTCAAGTCCAAAAACATCGCTACGCACGCCTGCATCAACAAGCCCGTGCGCTAGGATTGTTTGATCTTCTCGAAAACCAAGAATGTTCTCTTATATTTATTTAATTTCATATTATGGTATAATTAATTGTTTATAATTAGAACCTTTGAGCATGTTTAATTAGATAATATTGATTGTTTTTTTTAAGCATGCCTTGTTATTTATGTTTCATATGATTATCTTTAAGCATGATTTAATTATGTTTAAGCATATGCTTTATATTTTCTTGCTTGTGTTTTTATTATGAAATCTTAAGCATATTTCGTGATTTTTATGCATGATATATTCTTGCTATTATTATGTGTAGTATATAATTTGTTGTATATTTGTGAAATTTGAGCATGCCATGTAGTTTATTTTTATATGCTATATTTAAATGTGCTATGATTATTTTTAATGCAACATATCAATTCCGTTTTTGCCATGATAATGAAAATTCATGCGCATTATCCATACACACTTACTGTGATAAAGCATTTTCACATAGCAACGAAACAAAAAAATGTGACCATTACAAATCTTGGTCTTGAAATCTAATTCACATTTTTTGGAAAATAATTTACGTGGATGTCTTTATGACTGCGTAATTTATATACTCTCTCTTGTTTATGTAGATGGCTAATCCAACTCGACCTGAATTTGACATTTTGGACTCAAACGGACTTGAGTACCACCGTTGGGTTTCCGATGTAGAAACTGCTTTTGTGACAAAAAACTACACTACCACCATTACCAACCCCAAAGATGATGAACTATCTAATAAGGTGAAAGCAAATGTCTTAATGTTTCTGAGGCGACATATTGATCCTAGCCTACGCTGGGAGTACCTTTAGTTGAAGACACCCAAAGAACTATGGGATGCCCTTCAGGGACATTTTGGGAACATTCATGACACCTTGCTCCCAGAACTAACCGTTCAGTGGAATGAAATCTGCTTGCTTGACTATAAAAGGGTCAATGACTTCAACAAGGATATGTTAAGCCTCAAGGCACGTCTAAATTTATGTGGAAATGAACTCACAGAAGATGATATGATCCAGAAGACTCTTTCTACTTTTCCTACTTCAGCAATTATACTAGCGAACCAGTATATGCTAGAGTATGACAACAAAAGAATAACAACATTCAATAAGTTGATCAACCTACTGCAAGTGGTTGAGAGACATAATGAGGTTCTTTTGAACAACAATGCCAGGCCAGTTGGGACAAAGAAAATTCTCGAGGCTAATTATGGCGAAGTGAAAGGTGGAAAGAACCCCAATGCAAAGGGGGTTGGACGTGCAGATCCCTACCCACGTGGTAAGGGACGTATGGGTCGTGGTATGGGCCGTGGAGGCCCTCCCAATGTATGGCGCAGAGATAGTGGTGCTGGCCCTAGTGGTCATGGAAATAAGGTGCAAAGGGCACCTAAGAACCATTCAGTCAAACATGATAGAGTTGGCAATGAACTATGCTATAGGTGTGGATTCATTGGGCATTGGTACAAGAACTGCCAAGCAAGCAACATAGTTGCAGCCACTTACAAGAGGTATAGGGAGTTTAAAGAACAAGAGGCTCACTATATGAAAGAAGAAAGTCATGACCCAGATATCAACCTTATTATTGCAGACTTCAATGACAACCAGGAACTTACTCTGTCAAAGGATGTTTTAGACTTTGACAAATCTGCGTTATTTATTTTCCAAAGACAGATGTGAAGGCATAATGCCTCATTTTTAATTAGACTATTACTTGGTCTTAAAGTTTATTTTAATAAAGGTTTGATGAATTAGAACAAGACCTTGATTTGATTATCGTTGGCTTATTAATAAATTTCAAATTTTATTCTGAAGCACTGAACTTATTCAAATTTATTTCCTATTTACATGGTTCGAAATAACATTATATAGATGTAAAGCAATACATCTAGAAAAAGAAAAAAAATATTTGAATGAAAAGATTATCATTCTACCTAACATAGAAATACTCTAAAGAATATGAGATATATTTAATGTCACAGACGCTCTGTATGCACCAAGAGCTAATCGAAGCTTGATAAAGTTTCAAAGATATTCATGCCAACGGTTATCATGTAAAAACATACTATGAGAATGGACTTGAATACATTTATATTACCTCTAATAAATGTGGAAGGAAACACATTTTAGAGAAAGTTATGAGTCAATCTAGTAGACTGTACCTCACTACAATTCGGATTATTGAATCCTATGTTGTCACCAACAATGAAATGTGGGACACTGATTCATACAGGCTTTGGCACGACCGTATAGGACACCCCGATCGTGACATGATGATCCGTATTTCAAAGAACTTATACGGACATCCCTTCTTTCAAGTGAAAAATAAAATGGGAGAAAAATCCGCCACACTGCAAGGTGTCGGTCCTAGTACTGCTCAAATGCGGTCATTGCCTTCTGAAGTACCAGAAACACTACCTCCATCCCATTATGCCTCATTGACTATTTCAAAGGCACATCACTCGTTTTGCAAAGCCTACTCTTTAGCAAAAACAGGATTGAGACCTTCCTATGCTAAAGATACAAAACAAAACATTCCATTCTTACAAAGGATACAAGGAGATATATGTGGATCTATCTATCCAGAATGCGGACCATTCAAGTACTTTATGGTTCTGGTGAATGCTTCGACACGCTGGTCACATGTCGCTTTATTGTCCACAAGAAATGCTGCATTTGCAAAACTCCTAGCACAGATTATACGTTTAAGGGCTCACCACCCTGATCACCTTATCAAATCTATAAGGCTTGATAACGCTAGAGTTTACATCAAAAGCATTTGATGATTATTGCATGTGTATCGGGATCAATGTAGAGCATCCTGTATCCCATCTATATACACAAAATGGTCTCGCAGAAGCCACCATCAAAAGGCTACAATTGGTGGCTAGGGCATTGGTTATGCGCACCAACTTGCCTATTTTTGCATGGGGTTATGCAATATTGCACGCAGCTTTACTTATTTGTTTTAGACCCACAGCTAGCCAACCATTTTATGCGTACCAGTTGGTAACTGGATATGAGCCTAACGTTTCACACTTACGCATATTTGGTTTAGCAGTATATGTGCCTATTGCACCCCCACAACGCATCAAAATGGGTCCTCAGAGACGATTAAGTATTTATGTTGGATACGAATCCCCAACAATTATCCGCTATTTGGAACCCTTGATAGGCGATCTCTTTACCGTTAGATTTACGGATTGTCACTTTGATGAGATAGTCTTCCCGTCATTAGGGGGAGATAGGAAAAAGGATTTTCCAAGGGAACGACAAGAATTGTTGTGGTTTGTCCCCACTCTGTCTCATTTTGATCCCCGCACTTCACAAAGTGAAAGTGAAGTGAAAAGAATAATCGATCTACAGAACATAGAAGATTCGATGCCTGAGGCGTTTACTAATACCGTAAAAGTGACTAGATCACATATACCAGCTGCAACTATGCCTGCAAGGTTAGAAGTCTCCAACAAGGGGCACGATGCCGCAGATAGAGACACTGCAACCACACTTAGTGGAGGTGTTGTTGAGGCTGTGGCTCCCTAAAGGAAGAGGGGGAGGCCACTTGGTTCGATTGACACTCACCCAAGGAAGAAGGGGGTGAGTAAGGCACAAACCAATCATCAATGTATAGAATCCCTCTCATGAGATTGTCTCTTATTATAGTTATGTCCATGAATCAATACTGGAGGATGCTCCGATATTTAAAATGATTCCAGAGAACAAAGAAATCTCAAAGGATTATGAGAGTGCGTATGAGTTGATAGAAAGATCTTCCATACACATTGATGATATATACTGTTGCTCAAGGAATCATAGAGCACGATGATATCGAACCACGCTCTGTAGCAAAATGTCAACAAAGAGCAGATTGGCCTAAATGGAAAGAAGCAATCCAGGCAGAATTAGATTCTCTGACAAAGAGACAAGTATTTGGTAATATATATATATATATATATATATATATATGAAAGTGGCTGATGGCCTTACATTACCCAAGTCAAGTGACTCTAAACCAAGGAGTGCGTTTGCAATTAGGTTGAAACGCTCACTTTACGGATTGAAACAATCTGGACGGATGTGGTATACCCGTCTAAGTGACTACTTGATTGGAAAGGGATATAAGAATGATGAAGTATGCCCCTGCGTATTCATAAAGAAAACAAGTTCCGGATTTGCAATTGTAGTTGTAGCTGTTGATGATATGAACATAATAGGTACTCTTGATGAAATAAGAGAAACAGTGAGTTACTTGAAATCCGAATTTGAGATTAAGGATCTTGGGAAAACTCGATTCTGTCTAGATCTTGGGAAAACTGGATTCTGTCTGCCAACTTCGGACGTGAGAACTCATCCTCTGTTTGACCCTGAATGATCCTGGAAATCAGGGTAGGCTGTACCGTGACACTTTCGAGGAAACTCCCATTCTTAACTCTTGCTTGCAAGAGGTCAAACTCAAATGCAGTCTCCAACATAAGCCACTCCTGAACCATAACAGAAGCAACAATACCTCTGGGCTTCCTACTCAAAGCATCTGCCACAGCATTGGCCTTTCCTGGATGATACTCCAAGGTGAAATCATAGTCCTTTATGAGCTCCATCCACCTCCTCTGTCTCATGTTCAACTCCTTCTGAGAGAACAGGTACTTCAAACTCTTATGATCCGAAAAGAGTTCAAACTTTTCTCCATACAAGTAATGCCTCTAAATCTTCAAGGCAAAAACAACTGCAGCCAACTCCAAATCATGAGTGGGATAATTACGCTCATGCACCTTCAACTGTGTAGAGCCATAAGTGACAACACTGCCATGCTGCATCAACACACACCCCAAACCCTGATGAGACGCATCACTGTGGATGACTAAACCTCCACCACTTGTGGGAATAGTCAACACTGGGGCTGTGTTCAATCTTCTCTTCAACTCATTGAATGCTCGCTCACATTCCTCAGTCCACACAAACTGGACATCTTTCCTGGTCAACTTGGTCAAAGCCGAAGCAATACTAGCAAATCCCTCAATGAACCTCCGATAATAACCTGCCAAATCCAGAAAACTACGTACCTCAATAACCGTAGTGGGTTGGCCCCAGTTCATCACTGCTTCAACCTTAGAAGGATCCACAGAGACTCCATCCTTCGAAATTACATGACCAAGGAACTTGACCTCCCTTTGCCAAAATTCACACTTCTCGAATTTCGCAAACAACTTCTTTTCTCTCAAAATCTGTAGCACAGTCCGCAGATGCTTATCATGATCCTCCAACGACTTGGAGTAAACCAAAATATCATCCACGAACACTACCACGAACTTATCCAAGTACAGACTGAACATACGGTTCATCAAGTCCATAAAGGCAGCATGTGCATTTATTAGACCAAAAGGCATGACAACAAACTCAAAGTGTCCATACCTAGTCCTAAAAGCAGTTTTAGGAATATCCTCATCCTTCACCCTCAACTGGTGATATCCAGATCTCAAATCAATCTTCGAGAATATAGTAGCTTCCTTAAGCTGGTCAAACAAGTCATCAATCCTAGGTAAAGGGTACCTATTCTTGATCGTCACCTTGTTCAACTGCCGATAATCCACACACAACCGTAGTGAACCATCCTTCTTCCTCGCAAACACCACAGGTGCACCCCAAGGAGAAGTACTAGGTCTAATGAACCCTTGTTCAAGTAAACCATCAATTTGATCCTTCAACTCTTTAAGTTCTATTGGTGCCATCCGAAAAGGTGCCATGGATACAGGTGTAGTACCTGGTATCACATCGATAGCAAAATTCACTACCCTCCTTGGAGGTAACCCTGGTATCTCCTGAAACACATCACTGTACTCGGAAACTAAAGCAATCTCTGCCATAATCGCAGCACAACTCACAGATTCCACATGAGCTAAGAATCCTGCGCTCAAGGCAGTATCTGACCTAAGACACTAATAACGAAACACCGGCTGTCCAAGTATATGAAATGACACTACCATTTCAAAGCAATCAATCATTGCGTGATTTGGCCTTAGCCAATCAACACCCAAAATAACATCATACGCATGATCTGCTAACACAATCACAGTCGCGGTAAACTCCCTACCACCAATTAAAATTGGGCATGCATCACAAAACATACACAACTCAAGGGAAACACCAAGTGGAGAAATAACACTCAAGGGTCTAGCAAGAGGCCTAGGAGTCAATCCTAACATATCAACCATAGAACTAGATATGAAGGAATTGGACGCTCCCGTATCAAACAACACCCTAGCAAGGAAATCAAATAAGGATAATGGACCTTCCACTCTGGTATTATGCTGACCAATAGCTAACACCCTCGCATTTCCCTGAGGTAGTTGCCTCTGCTGGTTCCCTTGTCCCCTACCCTGCTACTGGGTACAATCCCTAAAGAAATGCCCCACTTGGCCACAAGTAAAGCACGCCAAGTTCTTCGGTTTTGTGCAAGCCTTAGCAGTATGGCCAAACTCCTTACAGTTGTAGCATCTCAAGGGTGCTCCCTGCCCAACAGGTGCAGCCCTAACCGACGCCTGCTGATTTGTCCTCTGCTGCTTCCAAAATCCACCTCGATTCCCAGTAGCCTTATTGCTCCCTGCAATTGCCTTTCCCTTTCTATGGAAATTCCTCTCGGCCGATTCATGTTCCTGGAAAGTCAGGTTTCCTGCTCAATGGCCATAGCCTTAGCGAAAATAAGCTCCACATTTTTCAATTCCAGAACAGCGACATCGCGCCTGATCGAAGCATTCAGTCCCCACTGAAACTTCATAGCTAAGCTCTCAGCATCCATCTACCTCACAAAGCGATACAACCTTGAGAACACAGCCTCATACTCCCTTACACTCTTAGTCCCTTGGACTAATGAGATGAATTCCCTTTCCATTTGCTCCCTCACAGAAGGCGGAAAGTACTTCTTCCTGAACAGTTCCACAAACTCATTGCAGGTCATGGTGGACACTTCCATCACTCTCTGTGTGCCATTCCACCACACCCGTGCATCGCCTTGGAGCATAAAGGTGGCAATCTTCCTCTTCTCGATATCATCGTAAACGACCATATCGAAGTAGGTCTTCATGTTCTCGATCCACTGATCTGCCAACATGTGATCCGTACCTCCCTGAAATGGGACTCCTCCCAATCTCGAAATCTCCTTTGCCAACTTCGACAAACGAGTGGGATCTACAACATTTGCAACCTCCACAACAGGTGGAACAGGAAGCTCAACATTTGATGCATCCACATCATTCTCGAACATCTCCTCAACAGAAGGAGGAATCCTACCCCTACCTCGGGCTCTGCCCCTGCCTCTGGGTCTACCTTGACCCCTAGCTCTGCCTCCTTGTGAATCCATCACCTAAGGAGCATAACAACATGTGGTTAATACCTGTATAACTTCCAACCACAAGTATAAGTCAATACTATGACTCGATCAACCACAACACTACGTCAGATGATACAATTCTATCCCCTACGTAAATAAGAGTTAAATCTAAAGGCCCTTATTCCTCAAAAGATTTTAACTCCTAGAACCTACCTTAAGCTCCTACACCTTGTTTACTGAGCCAACACTACCCTGAAGACTCACATTCCAACGTTCACCACATACCCAAGGACTATATCAATACCGAAGAGCATCAGATGGGGATCCGCTGCAGACGGGCCATCACTCGAGAAGTATTGATTGTCGCCAAATATGCACCTTACGCTCTGATACCAATCTGTCACGCCCCTGATTTTACACACATGAAAATCGATATATATAATCCCATAATTATACATGTGTGAACGTTCAGTCATCAATACAAAATACCTGGAATCTTTTTCCCTTTAACTACACACATATTGATGCCCTGAACCTACTATGTCAATATTGACCCACACCACAGAGTCATATATTACATAAGCTTAAGAATTAAATTGTCAACAACAAGATAAAACGTAAATGCTCCCCAGAGCTTACTACAACGGAAGTCCAAATAACGGTAAAGTCACAAAATTTGCTTCCTGCCGTTTAGCTGCAAGTATGCAACCCCAACTTCAGCCACGATTATCCTGACCTGCAGGATTAACCCCTACACCGTTTGAATGGTGCACCGGGTTATCACACAACAAACCCGGCAAGCTTTTGCAAGCCTGTATGAGTAACTCAAAACAACTCACACCAAAATCATGGGATGAACCCCGCACGTTTCAATTGAGAAACCAATCACATTTTAATTTCCTTCAAAATCGAAATAAAAGAAAGTAACTTAAACCTTAGTTTCTTTCAAATCGAAGCATAGAAAACAACTCACTTTTTTATTTCTATCAATCGTACCAAATCGTACCATAGAAAGCAACTCACACTTGAATTCTATCTATATAACATAGAAAGCAACTTACACCTTGATTTCTATCAATCGTACCATATTGTACCAAATCGTACCATATCGTACCATATAGTACCGAATCGTTAATAAGGAAAACAACTTGCACCTTGTCCCCTTAAAAACCGTTAATAAGGAAACAACTCACATCCTATTCCCTAAAAACACGTAATGTCATGAGTTATCAATAACCAATTCCCGTTACCCCATGAATTACCTATATGGCAGACAGACTAGAGCTCTAACTGAAACGTAACCACTCGTCCGGCCAAAGACGTGATTACCTGATATTCTGCCCAAGGTCATAGACCTTTGATCCTCGGGCCGCACAGTCCCTTGGAGCAAATCATTAAGCAGTCACATTGGACTCAAAATCATTACACAATCTCAACGCTTTTGAAAACAATCAAAATCAACATTTCCATAATCATTGTTTTCCGAAAAGCCGCAAAACAATAAAAAACATCATTTCATGCATATTGTTTTCGTACACAAATCTCAACGCTTTTCAAAACAAATCGAATCAATAATTCCAAATCATTTGTTTTCCAAAAGCCACAATCCAAAACAATAAAAAACATCATTTTATGCATATTGTTTTCCTCAATCCACAAACCACCAAAACATATATATTTCACGTAAATATATATATATACGTAGTCATCCACTCAGGAATGCCTACTAATACCAACTATAGTTTGCAGTTACTAAATAACTCTCAAAATAAAGGTATTTCGTTCATTAATGAACCTTGTGAGATTACTCACCTCGAAACTCCCGATGCGTCTTCAACCAAGAACAAAGCAGCCAATTCCCAAAACAACCGTCCAAAATACTTCGTCAAGTACCTAATCACATACAGTTTCCACTCAGTAACAATTCATAACTGATTTAAGTCCGAAACCCCTGTTTTGAACTAAAATCCCCCAAAGTGGCTCCAATCGAGGCAAAACCACATCCGAGACCTCCCAAAGTCTCCAGAATACATCCACGATCGATATGACCAAACTACAAGTCGATTGGACGCTCGAATTCTCACGGATCAATAAATCAACCGGCATGAAACCGTAAAAATCATAACAATTCCATTCGAACTCCAAAATTTTCATATTATATATCGAAACACTCGTATCAACGAGTAGAACATATATAATACCAAAAACAGTTCCTTAAATGGCCGGAACACTGCCAGAACGCCGCCACAGGCAGTGGCGCACCGCCGCCGGCCAAAACTCAATATTTCACAAAACTCCCAACATCAAATTTCTTCATCTAAGCATGCTTGTGAACTTTCATAACTAGCTCGAAGTCAGAAAACAAGCATAAGGATTCGAAAACTACCTCACAAGCCATGAATAGTAATCCAGTCTGAGTTGAACCAAGTTTTACGTGAATCGATCCAAACAACCACTAAGGATCGATCAAGGAGGCTGCTCTGAGCTCAACCAAGAAGACTTGAAGCCTCGCCGACGTCGGAACAAGGATTTCCGACCGGGTCCGAAATCACCCAATTGCGCTGCCTTCTACCGCCGCCACCACCGAGAATCGGTGCTAGAGGACACCACAGGGACGACCAGACAGAGGAGACGATCCTATCTGGAAAGTTTCGTCGCCGGAGACCGCCGCAGTTCGCCGGAAAAGTCGGGTCGGGTCGACCGGGTCCGGCTCGGGTCAGACGAGTTTCTTCGATTCTGAGGGTAGCAACCGAGAGAGAAGAGAGAGAGGGAAGATGGTTTCCGGAAAAGAAAATGGAATTTATGAAAATAATTCTAATTTTCTCCTATTTATACTAAAATGGAAACTTCTTCCAATAGCCATAACTTCTTCTTACGAACTCTGATTTCCACGTTCCACATATCCACGAACTCGTATCGATGAGCTCTACAACTTTTGTGAAGGAAGTTTTCTGAGAATCCCAACATATAAAAATTCAAACTTCACACGACCCCCTAAACTGTGAAATTCGAATATTTATACGTACGAAAACCATTCCACCTCACATACAACTTACGAATAAAGCACAATACCAAATATTCGTACAATTGGTCCATAATTAACTACCAAAATTAAATAACGAAAATCCAGGTCATCACATCCTGCTAGCACTCCCATGATCGGTCGAAGTTTGGATGCAAAGAAAGATCTATTTCGTCCAAAGGAAGATGACGAAGAGGTGTTGGGAGCTGAAATTCCCTATCTAAGTGTAATAGGCGCATTATTGTACTTAGCCCAATGTACTCGACCAGACATCGCATTCTCAGTGAACTTGTTAGCTAGATTTAGCTCAGCGCCAACGCAACGTCACTGGAATGGTATCAAGAACATTTTCGATACCTAAAAGGAACCATTGACTTGGGACTGTTCTTTTCCTACAAAGAAACAAGAGGGACCGCAGATGGAACTACAATCCCTAAAGGAAATGTTGATGGCTAAAGCGCCACTCACTACGCCGAAACGCCAAATGATGTTTTAGTTGGTTTTGCTGATACTGAGTATCTCTCTAACCCACATAAAGGTCGTTCCCAAACTGGTTATGTATTTACCAGTGGGAACACGACCATATCTTGGAGATCAACCAAGCAAACCCTTATGGTTACCTCCTCGAACCACTCAGAGATCATTACTCTACATGAGACGGTTCGTGAGTGTGTATGGTTAAGAGCTATCATCACACATATTCGAGAGACTAGTGGTTTGAGTTCTGCCACTGAACAGCCTACTTGCATTAATAAAGATAATGCAGCTTGCATCGAACAAATGAAGCTAGGGCATATCAAGGGTGATAATACAAAACACATATCACCAAAGTTTTTCTACAACCAGCAACAACAGACCCTCCTCAAGATTCAAGTGAATCAAGTAAGGTCTGAGGAGAATGTGGTAGATTTGTTCATCAAATCATTGCCTAAGGCCATATTTGAGAAACATGTGAAAAGCATAGAAATGTGAAGATTTTCCAAGCTCCCTTGATTAATGTAAGGATCAGGGGGAGGTGTAGACGTTAGAGGGAGTCTAACACACACATGTCATCCTCAAATGTAAAAGGTGCGTTGTGCTCTTTTCCTTCGACCAAGGTGTATTTTTT
>BDJD01008679.1:60592-86097 GCA_002564525.1 Rosa multiflora
TTCACACGGATTTCTGTACGTATTATAAATTAGTTTATTTCAAAATTATTAATTTTTTATGTTATGTGAATTATGGAGGGACGGATTTCCGTTACAATAATTATTTGATACAGATTTCTGTGTGAAATGAGTAATACACACGGATTTCCGTGTGAAAATATTGACACAGTAATCTGTGTGAAAAAGGAGACTACACACAGAAATCCGTGTGAATAAATAAGAGTAACTGATGTCTGTGTAAAAACTAAAACCTTTTCACACGGATATCCGTGTGAAAATAACAATTAGCTACAAAATTCCGTTTGAAAAAGTATAGGTTATAAGGTTGACCATTTATTTGATATCGAAATAACGGTGGATTGAGTTAATTTGTTTTACACAATACCTATTAATACACTATAAATAGATGGGTAATGTCAAATTTATTGATTTTCAATTTTGATTTTTTGGTTCGCACAAAAATTCTTATATGTTTACTAATGTGGTATAACTAGTTTATTAGTTGTAATGAAAAGTATACCTTCCATGAGCAACAATTTGTATCAATAATGTTATAGGTTTTGACACAGATATCAGTGTGAAATAGAGTTTATATATTTGGCACAGAAATCCGTGTGAAATAGAGTTGGTAATAGAAATCCGTGTGAAATAGAGTTTATACATTTGCTACAGATATCCGTGTGAAATAGAGTTGGTAACAGAAATCCGTGCGAAATAGAGTTTATACATTTGCTACAGAAATCCGTGTGAAATAGAGTTGTTCACACGGATTTCTTTCCATTCCGGTAATTTATATTTATGGAATTATGGTGGGGCCCACGTAACCTTTTCACACGGACAACATAATCCGTGTGAGATGAGCATTACCCCCCCTCCAAACCGCACGGTAACACCAATCTATGCGTGTACTGTGTGTAAAGGTTATCACACACTGATATCCGTGTGTAAAAGTCTTATTACCCACAGATTAAAATCCGTGGGTAATTGTTGTTTTGCTAGTAGTGGTTGATCGATCATAAGGTTTTTTGTATTAGGTACATCTACCAATTACTCAGTGGCTCAAAGCGCTACTCAAAGATTGATAGAAGCTAGTATTGACCAAAACAATTTTACAAGATTTTGCTTCTTCTATATATGGAAGTTAGCTTTGGACAGCTGGATCACCCAGATCTTGTAAAACTAATTGGTTACTGCCTAGAGGATGGCATGTGGCTTCTGGTGTACGAATTTATCCCACAAGGCAGCTCGAACATGCATCTACATATAAGTGAATAATGAATTTGCTTTACTAGTTAGCCATTTGACCCTTTAAATGATGCAATACTGTGCTCCGTTGATAAGGAAATGGAGTTCCATCTTTAGGGAGTATATTGTCTTTAGGGACTTATATATCTTGTTACTGCAGGGACTTCTCGATTTCCACTATTTTCATGGAACGTCTGTATGAAGTAGAGATGATGTGTGGTCTGCAGAAAACGAGTTGGGAAGTCTTTGACTAAGGTAGTAGATACGCTGCTGATTACTCATGGGACAAGTACACCCTTCATGAAGGACCTTTTGAGGAGGTTGGAGCAACCGTGCTTAAACTTTTATCAATGGAGTAGATTAGTTAATATATACTGCTGTTAACAGACTGTATTTCATGGTTTGAGTATGACTTTTTCATCATTGGGATATATGATAATACTTTGGAAGTTATATATGTGTGTGTGTGTGTGTGTGTGTCTTTTTTAATAATATTAAACAATAGAAATTACCAATAACTGTTGTTTGAAACAAGTACAGACAACAGAAAGACCAAAGACACTTCAAGCATCTACACATTCAAAGGACATTTAACTGTCTTTTTAACTAATAGTGGATGTTGTTTCAATAAAGTTCACGCAACATATTTGGCAAAGAAACATGGAAATTCTACACATTCAGATGATATTTTATTGTCGTATCGTATTAAAACAGACAATAGATTATTTGTAAGTCTGTTGCTAGAGTTTGACAACAACAATATTTGACTGTCGTTCTATTTCATATCTAACCACATATACGTACAATTTGTGCATATTTAAGCACACTCAGACGACATATTTTTTTTAGGTGTCTGTCGTCTGAGTGAATTTCTGACGTCGGGCTTTACCTGTCGTTTGAACATCAATCAGATATCAGCTTACTAGAGGACAGATTTTTTGCATATTAGACTACGGTCCTAGTCTGTCGTCTGATGAGGTTATTGGCATAGTGAAGCAGACCACTGATAGCTAGCCTAGCAGCACCGCCGGTCACCACCGTCATCCTCAACTTAGTTGCAGTCCCACTAGCGCTGCTGCATAACACCTGCAGTGTACCTCTAATTACCCCAAGTACTCTATTTTGTATAAAACCCGATGTGCCCAGCCCAGAGATAGAATCATCTAGGCGAGAATCGAGCCATCGAGATTCAGGCCATAGCATGGGTACTACCATCAGTTAAGAGACAATTGCAACCAGAAGCAATAATGCCCAAAGTTGTTCCAAGTTTGATCCATTGAGACTTTGACGCCGAACAACATTGCAAAGCAGTGCCAGAAGCGACGTCACCTCCATCTCAGCCTCGTAGGGAACCATTACGCCAGTCGCACAGTGAATCTGGCCACCCTCTCGACCTGGATTCATGCCGTCTCCCTGATCTGGACCCCACCAGACAACCCCATGATGATCATCAGGCCAATCAAATTGCCAATACTTTGAATCCCTCACGCCACCGCCATGGACATAAGTGGTAGAGCTTGAGATGTGTAGATGAAACGGTACCCAATTGGATGGATTGAACGATAGGAAAGGACCCGAACAGATATGCCCTGGGTTTGGAAGTCAGCCGGAGCCACTGTGTTCGTCGTTGACGTCACAAGAAGACAGCGCTAGTGTTAGCGCGAGAAGCGTCGCTGGGAGTGCTAGGGTTTTCATCCTTCGTGCGCGCACACACAACTCACCCATTAAGTTTTTTTTTTTTTATTCTAGCAATTCTAATAACAATATTGAAGCCAAGAATTACTAAACCTACAAGTTAATATACTAATGCAAAGTGCTTTGTGGCTCAAGATTTTTAATAAGGGATGAAATACTATGGGAGCCATAAGCCATGGACTTCCTGTCAGAGCCGACCCTGAGGGCTGCTAATTGAGGCAGCCGCCTCAGGCCACTGGCTCCCGGGGGCCTCCGGAGTTTTTGTAAATATAATATAGATATTATATATAAATACTATTTGCTTCACTAAACAAGAAACGCAGTGTTGCTCTAGCGGAAATGAAGAGAGTTCACATCCTTCCCCACCAAGGTTCGAATTGTGTTCCAGTCCCTTCCTTTTTTTGGTTTTTTCAATCAGTTAAGTGATTTGAGGAGGGCCTAAAGCCCAAATCCAACAGCTTCATCCTTTCAATTTTTTTTTTTAATTATTTTTTTTTCTTGGACCTGTGGCCCAGCTCACTTGTTTTTTTTTTCCTTTTTCCTATTCCATATAAACTTTTCTTTTCCTTTTTTCCATATGAAGAACTATTCCCTTTTCTTTTCTGTATGGAAAACTAACCCAAATTAAACTTTTGTAGGGAATAAATATTGATATACTTTTGTTTCGTTATTAACTTCATCTTTACTTTTACTTTTATTCAAAATACATGATTTTGTACTATTATTTGGAGCGAATATATATATATATATATATATATATATATATATATATAGGCCACATTTTTACTCTTCACCTCAGGCCGTTAGTCAGGACCGGCTCTGCTTCCTGTCAATGACAACAACCAATGCAAACAAGACTGGGATTTCGTGATGAAAAAGAAAACACGTAGACTACATTCTTCTAATCGAATACTAAATTTTTGCAAAACTTTGGTGTGAATCTAACTTTAACCAGAAAATTATTCGTCGGGCAGTGGTTGGCAGGTGTATTCACTACATGCATCTGTCCATGGAATTAGTTGGCCAGGCATTTAAGTTTGGCTGGGCCTATATAAACTCCAACCAAATAGCATTTGAAACCAACCAATCATCCGAGTATATATTCGTTCAAGTACACTCGACCAAAGCTAAACCCCCTTCTTATCAGTTCCAACTTAGAACTTCAGTTATTAATGGATCAGTCGGAGAGCATACTGGGATACCTACATAATAAGACCATTTTGATCACTGGAGCCACTGGCTTCCTTGGAATGGGTCCGATACCTCTCTCTCTCTCTCTCTCTCTCTCTCTCTCTCTCTCTCTCTCTCTCTCTCTATATATATATATATATATATATATATATATATATATAGGCCACATTTTTACTCTTCACCTCAGGCCGTTAGTCAGGACCGGCTCTGCTTCCTGTCAATGACAACAACCAATGCAAACAAGACTGGGATTTCGTGATGAAAAAGAAAACACGTAGACTACATTCTTCTAATCGAATACTAAATTTTTGCAAAACTTTGGTGTGAATCTAACTTTAACCAGAAAATTATTCGTCGGGCAGTGGTTGGCAGGTGTATTCACTACATGCATCTGTCCATGGAATTAGTTGGCCAGGCATTTAAGTTTGGCTGGGCCTATATAAACTCCAACCAAATAGCATTTGAAACCAACCAATCATCCGAGTATATATTCGTTCAAGTACACTCGACCAAAGCTAAACCCCCTTCTTATCAGTTCCAACTTAGAACTTCAGTTATTAATGGATCAGTCGGAGAGCATACTGGGATACCTACATAATAAGACCATTTTGATCACTGGAGCCACTGGCTTCCTTGGAATGGGTCCGATACCTCTCTCTCTCTCTCTCTCTCTCTCTCTCTCTCTCTCTCTCTCTCTCTCTCTATATATATATATATATATATATATATATATATATATAGACACACATACACACTAATTTGTTACATTAATGTATTATGCAGTACTTGTAGAGAAAATTCTGAGGGTTCAACCAAACGTCAAGAGGCTTTATCTTCTTTTAAGAGCTCCTGATGCCAAGTCCGCCACATATCGAATGAATAATGAGGTCTTCTTACATACATAACCATAAACGACTAAACGTGGTCGTTATTATTTACAAATTATAAATAACACGCATGCATTACTATTATTACATACTTGCATGCATTACATACACAACGCATGCAAATATGCAATAATAGTAGTTGAATTTTCATGTAATTTTGGAATGATGAGGTAGAGTAGTTTTACTATTCGACTTGTTTGAATTTGTGTATCAAGATCCTAGGGAAGGAATTGTTCAAGGTTCTGAGAGAAACACGCGGTGAAGATTTTGACTCCTTTGTATCTCAAAAAGTCATTGCTCTACCGGGAGACATAGGTTTTGAAAACCTGGGGATGAAGGATGTCGTATTGATGGAAAATATGTGCAATGAGATACAAATCATAGTGAATTCAGCAGCAAATACCAAATTTGATGAGAGGTAACAACTAGCAAATACATGCCACACAAATATCCAACTTTTTATAGTTAATATTCTGTTCTCTTACAGTACTAGTTCCATCTTTGATGTTTTCTTCTGCATGAGGTAAAGTATTGATACGCGAAAATTGAGTGTACAACTTACAACTCTACAGAAGATTGTAGAATAGAGTAAGTAAGGTATCATTCAAGGTCAGGGATTGAGGGCACTCCAAACAATTCACGCAAGATACACAAAACACAAACCAAATCAACTATCTAAAATTAAAGAAGACAAGAAGAAGAAAGAGAAGATGAGGAACATAAAACAAAAGGAGAATGGGGGTTTTAATTTTGTAAACACAAGAAAACAAAGAAAAGAAAAGATGATTTATGGCTTGAGAAAGATCAATGAGAAGAGATAATTAAGAGCTTGTAAATCCACCACCAATCATATGCAAATCTGATTATTAACTCCTAATTCCTTTACTACGCTTGTGGAAGACAACAATCAAGAACAAACCATGAACGCATACATAAGTTCTTATAACTCCCCTTAGGTTATCTAACTTAGTGAACACACTCAAGTTAAAATATTCTAAGCATGTGATCTCAAAACATATAGCGAAAGCACATAACATGTTTATTCAATTGATGCATAAATCATTAAGAACAATGGAAGTTTGATTGTTGATTAAGTTCATCCTAGTTCAAAAAGCATGTCCAATCAATAACTCAAGCATATATTGATTTACTATTGTCCTATAGTAGTCGCTACTTGTGAAATGAGATGCAGAAAGATGCTCTCTTAATTCTAGCTATAGATACATGCAAAACATTCTAAGCATGCATGCACTCAAAGAACACAAACATATATGAGTTTTTTATAAAACGAATCAATATGGCTAATCATATATTGCACATAATTGGGGCTTCAAAATATCCCCTAACAATAAAGAAAATTAGTTAGTCATTATTTTCACACAAGAAAACATCTTTAAGAATTCAATTACAAATTATAGAAAAACCAAAAGTTTTGATGAAGTATGATGAAGGGCAGCCACGACAAAACTTCTTTGAGGGCTTCCAAGAACGCAAGGAGGCTTCAAGGATGTGCTCATGGTAGCATGGATGGAAGGGATGACGGCTATCCTCCTTTGCTTTTATGTGAAAATGCAGAAATTTAGAATTGAGGGAGTTTTGGACGAATTGTAGAGAGAGAATGGATGCTTTAGACGTCTAGAACAACCTCTATATATAGTGGTTACATCCCTTGAATTATTCTCCAAGATATTTGTACGTCTTCGAATCTAAGTCAAATCATTTTAACCTTCTTTAAATTTTTTGATTGGTTGAATAACCTTTCAACCAATAAATTGCTTCCACATCATCAAATATGAGTCACCAAATCAAGCAGTAACCTTGTAGGATAGTTGTTGCCCTATAATGTCCAGAATCTCCAAGAATCTTCCTGAGTATCACGTCATAAAGTCTCCTAATTGTTTTCGTAAAAACTTTCTGGCTGACTTCTGGATTGTTGATAGCATTGCAATCCCTGTAACTAATTTTCACGACCAAAAAGCTCTCTGGTTTGGTGATCGATTGAGAATCAAATTATTAATGCAATTCAACTATTGATCAATTTTTGACTTCTGAAAAAGATAATCCTTAAAAATTGATCTAAAAGTAAATACCTTTGAAAGTTTTTTTTGAATTCAAACCCGAATTAGGATCAATATATTCATCATAAGCCATAAAACACTGTTACTACCATTTCGCTGCCATCTATAGACAGACAAGAAGATAGTGGTGGTACCCACAGTAGTACATAGAAATAGACCTAATCATTACACATTTAAATATGTAGACATAGCGAGAATCCTCCTTTGGTACTACTCTAGAGGCGCTAGAGACACATAGGGTGCACAAAAGTGCCTAGGTTCCTAATCACATAGGAAATTATTGAAATAGATACTACATGCATATATATGTTTATATCACATTTACTAAAATAATCATATATATATATATATATATATATTTGTTGGGTTTGCAGATATGATATATCCTTGAACATCAATACATTTGGTGTTCTGCACATGTTGAGCTTTGCAAACAAATGCTTAAAATTAGAGATGCTTCTCCACGTATCAACAGGTAGTGTTTATATCCCTTTTTGTTCTAATTAATTCAGATTGCATAACTTAAATAACATTTTTCTTTTCTAATCAATTAGTACTGCTAGGGAGCCCATACCGTGTGTGGGAAAAAAAGAAATAAAAACTGAAATATAGTGCGTAATTTTTGTGAAGAACGTGTTTTTTTTTTAAAGGGGGGTTGGTGCGGCTGCCTTTAAATTTTGATTAATGCAACTGCAGAATAAAAGGGGGGACGTAGAGCCTGAACCCCAAATTACAATAAACATCAAGAGAACATCCCGAAATAATACCAGAAGTCTCCACTTAGGCGCCGTTTGGGATTGCTTCGCTTTTTAAAAAATCAGCTTTTGTTCATAATTTTTTATTGTGTTTGGTAAATAAATAAAAAACAGCTTTAATTGAAATTTATAGGTCACTGATAGCAGATTTTAGAAGCAGCCCAGGTGTTGCTTTTAGAAGTTTCTGTGTATCAAAACATGCTCTGCAGTTGTTTTATGTACTGACAACACTTTTAAAAATATTATGTACTAAACATGAAACTATTTTAATTCATAGCTGATTATTCTCACAACACAGTAGCAGCAGTTTTTTTTTTAAAAGTCACAGTAATCCCAAACTAGCCCTAAATCTATGTATTAGAACAAGCACCAATTAGCAAATAGTGTACAATTGACTACTCCATTTACTTTGACATAGCGGTGACATACCGGAAAGATAACTCTATCACGAAGAAGCATCATTACAAATACCACAGTTTTCCCACTAGGTTGCTGCACAGAAAATCTGGCGACACTTCGTTTTATCCTGCTACTAGGAGGTTGCGTCCATTTAATCAAACAAACAGCTTGCCGCCTCACAAGGCTAGACAAAGCACATTGAGTGTGCATACCAAGACAAAACCCATGTCGCCCTACCAAAACATGATTAGGACTTATTGCTGGCATAGAGCCACTTCTTACTAAAAGTAATAAACAAGAAAACAAAAAAGAAAAGTAAAATGGGTCTAAGGCCAAAGCCCAAACCCAAAACATGATAAGGACTTATTGCTGGCATAGAGCCACTTCTTACTAAAAGTAATAAACAAGAAAACAAAAAAGAAAAGTAAAATGGGTCCAAGGCCAAAGCCCAAACCCAAAACACAACAGGCCCAAGTCTGATTAGCATGCTGTAGGAAACACGACTCCTATCCACCAGTGCCTCCCATTCCGTCCGGCCACTGACAGTAGCGCCATCACTGTCACACCCTAAATTTTGAATAAAGGAATTTGAATCTGAAACGCAAAAACTTAACAAGCACCAGAAAACACTTAGAAGATTTTTCATTGAAACTATACAACAAACAAACCAAGCTCATCAATGTCAATACCGACTCGTTCTTTAGAGTCACATATTACATTACAGAGAGTTTATAAATTAAACTGAATGACAATTCAATAACTAAACTCACCCACACTCTCTCACTGCACAGTGGAAGATTTAAAACTAAAAGTACCCTTCGACGTCCACACTACCAAACGTACACCTCAACTTTGACAATGATCACTTGATATTCTAACTTGCACAATAACCCCTACACCATGTACACCATAGAATAGTGCACCAGGTAAATTTTGCAAGCTCGTATGAGTAAACCTAGAAAGCCACTAAAACACCTTTTCGATCCAAGGACAACAAATCAACACAAATAAATACCAGTAATCCTTGCATAAAAATTTAGTTCAGGAGATCACCCCAAAAGCACACAATTCAAAATAGAAATCATAGTAATCCCTGCATATAGCTTAGTTTAGGAAATTACTTGAAAATCAACAACAGAAGTGAAAAAGAAAAAGAAATAAATAAACCAAACAATAGAAATGAAAAAGGAAATTAATTAAAGAAATCAACAACTCACACTAATGAATCCTTCCAAAACTCAAAACCTTTTACCAAATAATCAAAAGGACAATTACAAGTCACCCCGTGACAAAATCATAGGAAATGTTAACATAACAAATCAATATGAAAATCTGATCTAACCTAGACACGTTGGTAGACAAACTAGAGCTGTAACTTATCGTAACCATTCACCCGGCCAAAGGCGTGATTCCCGATATAATACCTGAGGTCACAACCTGCGACCTCGGATCCTTAAGTCAACCTGACCCTTAGATCAAAACATTTAAATGAGTCGCATTAGACCCAAAATGTTAATCAAATCACCAAAAGGAGAAATCCCAACCTGTGACGCCTACATATTCAAACACTTTCCAAAACAATGGAAATACCATTTCTCACAATACATTATTTCCCGAAAGTTATACCCCAAAACAATAACGAACTCACTCATACACATTGCTTGTATCACCACAAAATCACCAGTACATATTCTATTTCAGCAAATAATAAATGCTCAAATTAATATTCCAAATAAAATCACCATTATATTACTTTACCCAATGCCACACCATATATATATATATATATATATATATTTATACTAGTCCTGTTCCCTTGGTCAGCTACTGACCAAGGATTATTTGCTCAACTACCGTTCAATCCTACACCCTAAACCCTAAACTTAGTACATGAATCGAAAACGATTAAAATTCAAACACTCATTAAACTAAAATCCCGAAAGTAATGTCAATCGAGGGAAAACTTTATCTGAGACCACCCGAGGTCTCCGAAATACTTCTATAATTAATTATCAAAATTACAAGTCGATTGGATGGCCGAATCCTCACGGATAGAAAACCGATGGAACTTAAAACGCTAAAACCCTAACATGCTCATACGATCTCCAAAAATTACAAACCGTATATTGAAATGCTTGTATCGACGAGTAGATCGCAATTCGGGACAAAAATTGTCCCTGAGGTGGCTGGAAGTCGCTGGAAAATGCCGCCGCTGACCTCTAAATTAGGCGGCGAAACCTATGCTCAAATCTTGCTCACAACATGTACATTAACTTTCATAACTAGGACAAAATATGAATCAAATCCATTTGACCGGAATTTGCCTCGAAAGATTTGAAATCCGATGGACCCTAGATTCTCAATGTTCAAAATTTGATCTTCACACGTTGAATCGTTGCAAGTCAACTTGGGAGAAAGCTTATACGTCCTCTGGGCTCCAAAAGCCCCTAAGAATTGCAGCCTATGGTGGCTGGAATCGTAAGTTCCAATTTGGGTCCAGCACTGCACTGCTGCAGTACTTTGCCTCCTTGCTGCGCCTTCCTCCGCTCGTTTCGTGCTCAGATGCTACCACAGCTTTCAAGAGGAAGGTGAGGCGAAGCTATTGCAATTTGTGGCCCGGCCAACGGTGATCGAATGGTGGAGAAATCGCCAGACAAAGTCGGATGCTCGGAAAAGCTCAGGAGAGATCGGGGAGAGAGAGAAAAAGTTTTCGAAAATGGAAACTTTAGGGCCTGTTCGGTAACATTTTTAAACATGATTTTTCAAAAACCGATTTTGAAAATGAAAACGAGAAAACAAGATTTGATTTTTGAGATCCTAAAATGTGTCCGATAGTTTATTCCGAAGACAATTTTCAAAAATGAGAACAGCAAAAACGTGTTCGGTACTACCGTATGAAAATACAAAAAACAATGAAAATATATTCGGTTGTAGTATTTTTAAAATCTCAATTTTCAATATTTAGTGTAGAACTCAATTTTCGTTCTTTGCATGTATATAAAAAAATAAAAAAATAAAAACATCACAAGTAATTAATATAAAAGGATTTTTTATGAAGACTATTGGTGATGGAAGAAGAGAGCAACGAGAGAAGATGGCGACTAGAGATGAGAGAGAGACCTGAGAAAAAGAGAGCGACGAGAGAATATGGAAGCCAGCACGTTCTTTTTTTTTTTCTTTGTTTTGGAAAATATATCTCCGTGTTTTCTAAAATATGAGAATGAAAATATTTTCACTTGTCGTTTTCCAGTTTTACGAGTAAAATAAAAAAATCATTTTCAATTTTTATTTTCTACATTTTTGAAAACAGACCAACGAACGCATTTTCAAGCCATTTTCATTTTATAAAATGAAAAAGATGACTTGAAAACGTTACTGAACGCCACCTTAGGTTTTTCTGTTTTTTCTTACTTTTTTTTTTCAGATTTTTTCCTATTTAACCAAAATGGAAACTTTTTCCGATAACCATAACTTCTTCATACGAACTCCGATTTTCGCGTTCCGCATATGTACGAATTCGTATCTGCATGCTCTACGACTTTCATGAAGGAAGTTTTCAGAGAAACTAACGAATAAAAGTCAACTCTTTGATCGCTTGAAAATAAAACGTTGTGAGTAATTATTCGTCTGAAACACTTTCGCTCCACCTTCAAACCACCGAAACTTACTAATGAACGAATTACGAATTAAGGAAATTTCACAAAATTAATAACGAATTTTTGGGGTCTTACAATCACCACCTTCCTCCTGCAATATAGCCACACTGCCCCTCCAGTGTTCAGAACCAAACCGCCCAGACCAGATCGGGTCTAACCGATCCGATCTGAACCCTGCGGATCTCAGCGATGCATTCGCCTCATCATCACTATCATGCGATCTCTGATCCAGCGATGCCACCTCGGAATACCCACCAGGCCGTCTACGCTCCTCCCTATGGCGATCGCTCGGCCCCGCCTTCCAACCATCAACCCTCTGTTGCCCATTGCCGTGAAGCTCCCCAAGCACCCTGGACGCCATCACCGCGCAGCGTGCTCTTCGCTGGACCATTCATTACCAGACACAAGGTCCCTTATGGCCCGTCCGACAACCGTCGAGAGGGCGTGCCGTCAGACCGGGCATATATTCTTGCCTGAAGACTTGTCGCGCCTCCTAGGGTTTGAGAGAAAAGTTTTTTTAATAGGATTTCGTCAAGTTTTAGATAATTGGGGAAGCTCTTGAACTTGTTTAGATTTTGACTATTACACTTTCTTTTTTTCTGTTCTTTTGTGAACTGACTCTTTGTATCAGTTTTAAAGATTTTTTTAATATTTGAGGGTTATAACTGTAAAAAATCTCTTTTAATTTTTTTCTTTCCATGTCTCATTGTCCTTAGATTTGCATAACTAATTAGTGGTATGTGTTTTTCAGCATATGTGTGTGGTGAAAAGGTTGGACTCATACTAGAAGACTCAACTTCAATGAGTAAGAGGGTCAAGAAGATGCCTAGATTTGATTTCGAGGTAGTAGAAAAGAGCCTAGTTAATGAGAAATTGAATGAATTGAACACACAAGATGCTTCAAAAGAAGTAATTACAAATACAATGAAGGATCTCGGCATTGAAAGGTCTTAGTCATCGACCTACTCACTTTTGCAGTATTCAAAATTCTTATCAATTAATAATCTTTCTCATTCTTTAAACTTTGTTTTCTCCAAATTGTGATGAAAATAAAAAAGGAAGAGAAAATGCTTTAATGATTTCCTTCTATACAACTTAATTTGTAGAGCCAAACTACATGGATGGCCAAACACCTATGTATTTACAAAGGCGATGGGAGAAGTACTCTTAAGTCATCATTCTAAGAACAATCTACCTTTTGTCATTCTACGTCCACCTATAATTTCCAGCACATACAATGAACCATTTCCAGGTTGGGTTCAAGGTTACAGGTAAGAGAATCCATACACTTCAAAAATATTATTTGGGAATTGAGAAATATTGTTAACCCCTATAGCTTATGAGAGCTAGGTTAATGATATTTCTCCATAATCCTTTATTACTTGTGTGATTTGGTCCATAATCAGGTCAATACTAAATTTGTGTATACATGTGATCAATGGATTTGGGTGGTTAAAGAACGGTTGATAGCGTAATTGCTGCTTATTGTAAAGGAAAGCTAACACGCCTACTTATCGATCCTATGACAATAGGTGATATGGTGAGTTTAAGTGTATGTATTCATTCTTTATAAAAAAAAATATTAAAAAAATAAAAACAAAAAACAAAAAAGAGAGAGTATGTTTTCATACTCTTGGTCTATTTCAGGAAAAACATGGTGATTCATAACCTAGGGGTATCTGAAGAGCAAATTAATGTAATCCTTGAGTTTATAATACATTGCTAGGTAGCCCGAAGGAAACAAGAAAAATAATTAAAGATATCAAAAAAAAATTTTGTTACCTTCTTTTTCACATAAATAAATTAATTATGTTTTCTTCTATGTCAAAGGGTGCGCATCTAACTATGTTTGTAAACTTTGAGCAGATTCCTGTGGATATGGTGGTAAATTCAATAATAGTAGCCATTGTGGTGAATGCAAATAAGTCATCTGGCATCATTTACCATGTGGGAAGCTCACTAAGAAATCCTATAAAATTCTACGATATTCTTAGTTTTATGTTCAAATACTTCACCAAATATCCATGGGTTAATAATGATGAAAAGCCTATCGTAGTGAGGAAGATCTCAACATTCAAGACTATGGCTACTTTTCATATGTATATGAAAATTCGCTACTCACTTCCTTTGAAGGTTTGTTCTAACCACTCACTCGATTATATAATTAATGTGAAGAAAAATTACTTATTTTTTAATCAATTAATACATTATTCTCAAACTTTTGATATAATGGTAGAATAACTCCTTACTTAACATACCATTATAAAGAATGCTTGAATCTATTAATGTATGCTTAGAGAGAGTCCTACCTTTAAGAGAAACAATATTGTCAACCAAAACAAGATGTATGTTTAGAGGGGTAGGTCTATAATAATTTTGTTCATATTCGATCTTCTATTCATCAATAAGATAATGCCGGATACCCATAAATAAAAGAAGTGAAAAACAACAATGTCTGTTAACAAGATCTTGTTATTCATAAATTTAATTTCATTCTTCTTTCAGGGATTAAAATTGGTGAACAAAGTTTCTGGCCAATCTTTCCAAGATGCATATGTCAAGTATAACCGGAAACTCCGATTAGCGATGCGCATGGTGGAGCTATATCGTCCCTATCTGCTATTCAAGGGCATGTACGTACGTATGTTTTTATTTATTATCATTAATCAAATTGTATCATTTCTAATCATGTACGTATTGACACTAACAGAGTGTGAAATGTTTCATAGTTTTGACGACAACAACACAGAGGAGTTGCGAAAGATAACAAAAGAAGGTTACATAGAAGCAAAAGATTTTAATTTTGATCCGACATGCATTGATTGGGAAGACTACATTATGAACACTCACATTCCAGGATTCCTGAAACATGTTCTAATCAAATGATGGATTTTCATTGGGATGCAATAAATATGTATTACTCACATATGTATGTATGTATTTGTGCGCGTGCAAATTTGTAAATTTATGTGTTCTGTCACCAACCAGTTTGTTATAGCTGTTCTTATAAGTAAAGCTGGCTTTACTATGCTGTGAGAATAAATGGCTGTAAAGTAAAACACTATATGTTTGGTAAACTATATTTTGTAAAGGATAATGACCATTTACACAATTTTAGTTTAAAAATTGCCCACATACTCCACTAAGAGTTTTTTACAGCCATTTACCAAATCTAACATCTATTAACAATATTGCCCTCATTTTAATTAATAAATTACACTCATATATCTTTCTCTCTCTTTCCCCTCCCCTCTTCGATCTATTCTCTCTCTCCTCCCCCCTCACCGATTTCTTCTCTCACCAGATACTTTCCATGCCTCCTTCCTTCCTTCCTTCTCCCTAAGCCCACTTCCATCTTCCTTCACTCCACTCTCACCTACTCTGCTTTCCCAAGTTTCCTTGGATTTCGCCCCCTCTAAGCTCATGGTTTCGCTGATGAAAATGTTTTCGAAAGAGCTCAAGGCTTCCCAGTTGACGGTGTCTCCGACTTCGGTGATTGCTTTCGATCAGAGAAGCGAGGACGACACGACGAAGGAGTTGGAAGGGTCGGAATCAGCGACCGTTTCGCCGACGTCAGTGATTGGATTCGAGGGGAGAGAGCTGAGGAGAGGGGGGCTGGGTGTGCCCTGTCCAGGGGATTGAGTAGCTCCGGCAGGTTGGAGTTCAGGTCCGGGCTCTGACGCCGTCGTTCAGGTTTTTTTTTTTCCCCCTCTTTCTGGTAAAATGCGTAGGAGGCCTCCAACGTCGTCCATATTGCTGCGGTGGTTTGTTTCTCCAAAAAATTGGCCAATTTCAATATGGGATGTTGCTAGTAGTGATTGTTTTGTTTATTATGATTTGGTTGGGCAATAATAAGATTATTAGGGGGCGAAAAAACTATTATTGGAAGACAATAATAAGATTATTAGGGGATAATAATAAGATTATTGGGGGGCAATAAAGTTCGAAGCCGGATTCTGGTCACCGGTCCGATCGTCCGATCACCAGAGTCCGGCGGCCGGTCACCGGAATCCCGCGACAGCCTACCAAAGCCCGGCAAAGTCTCTCTCTAAGTGATAAAGGAAGAGAGGGCAAAATTTCCCTAAAAATAAACAAAAAAGAATAAAAAATAACTTAATTAGGTATTAGGGAAAAATATAAGTGGACAATCTTTTAGAGTGTTTGGGTAAGTGGGGTTAATTAACCTCAAAATTGTGTAAATGGTCATTATCTCTATTTGCTTTAGCTTATGATTTAAAGCGCACTCATTTTTCTAATGTTTCTTGGGCTCGGTTTGTTTGGCATTCAAGTTTTCGCCCTAGAAACTCTTTCATCTTATGGAAATTTTTGCATGGACGTTTGCTTACTGATGATATCTTACAACGTAGGGGTTTCCATCTATCATCGATCTGTTCTCTTTGTCGTCTTGGTAATGAAACCTCGCATCATCTTTTTTTTTATTGCTCATTTGCTGCTTCTATTTGGAGGAATGTATTGGACTTGTTTCAGGTGACTACTCCTTTCGCTGATATCTATTCTTTTTTTTCTTATCCATCTCGCCATGATTTTGGTTCCCAATTGAGTATTATATGGTGGGGTATGATTGGAGCTGGTTTTTATGCTATTTGGCATGCGAGAAACGCTATTCGATTTCAGGAATCCATGCTGTCAGTGAGGACATTACACCATTCCATTCGGCTTCAACTATTTGAGATCGACTCACTAAGTAAGGGAACCATGAAGAATTCAGTTGCTGAGCTTTGCATTCTGCGTCGGATAGGTATTCTTGGAAGACCCCCTAAAGCTCCAAAAATTATAGAGGTTATGTGGCATACTCCTTCTATTTTACAAGTTAAGGTTAATACTGATGGGGCCACTAGAGGCACTCCCGGTCCAGCAGGTTTCGGTGGCATTTTTCGTGATCATTTGGGGCGTGTGCTTGGTTGTTTTGCGAGGGCTCTTGGGGTGGCCTATGCTTGGGAGGCTGAGCTTCAGGTAGTGATTCATGCTATTCATATTGCATCACAGAAAGGTTGGCACTCCCTATGGATTGAAAGTGACTCGGCTTTGGTAATTCATTTTTTGTCTTCTCTTCAGAGTGATGTACCATGGTGATACTCTACCAATTGGTTCAACTGTAGGGTTATGCTTGCATCTATGTCGGTGAAAGTTTCTCATATCTATCGCGAAGGCAATCAGGTAGCGGATTCTTTAGCTAATTTTGGGGCAAATCAGGTTGGTGTTCATTGGTGGGACTCTTGTCCTCCTTGTGCGCTTGCGGCATATTCCCAAGATTTGGCAGGCCTTCCTAATTTCAGGTTTGCATAGTAGATGTTGGTTGCTTCTCTTGGGGTGTTCTTTTGGGGGTCCTTTTTAGTCCTCAGCTTTTTCCCTTTTTTATAGATAGGAAGATTTGCTGTCTTTAATGTTGGCAATTTTAGTTAATTGGGAGAGATTTTGGTTTATGTCCCCCTCTTCCATCTTGTTTTTTGTTTTTTATTTTTCTAATTGGACGGAGGGTGGGTTTCCGGGTGTAGTGATCCCCTCTCTATTATGGGGAGGGTAGGCGTCTTGCGCAATGACCGCTAACGAGTAGACAATATATATTGTCTAATCCTCTATTTTAATTATAAAAAAAAAAAAAGGTAACTTCCAAATAAATTGCTAGCGCTTTGCATAATGACTAGAATAGAGAAAACCCAGTTTTTCCTTCTTCTTCTTTTCTTACGAATATTGAATAAAATAAAAGAAATTAAATCAATCATTTTTTCTTCTGTCCCACCTTTTCAAATTTGTTTTGGGTTTTGGAGAGAAAACTGAAAACCCAGTCGTCATCTTCCACATTAGTCTTCACAGATCCCTTTTTTCTTTTTAGTAATTTACCGCTTCAAATTTTCAATCAATCATCCTTCCTGCTTCTGCCTTTTTTAGACTCTTCTCAAATGGACAATAGCTTACCCAAGCCAATGAATCTCAGTGGAATATGGTGGCTCTAGCGATATGATGTACTGAAAAGATAGGATCAAAGATTAATCAAGATACGGGGCTCAAAGGACTGAGGGAGATTACCTGACAAGGGATGGGGACAACGATTGTATTTGATTAAGCACAAGGGTAATAGATTGAAGACAAAGTTGAAGTACGTACCATCGAAAGTTTAAGAGTTTAAGATTGCCATATTGAAAGTTTCATATTTAATCTCAGCGCTTCCGGGTGCTTACATATAAGGGGCATTTGGGGGAGCTCCTGCTTATATAAGCAAAGCCCAGTTTGGTTAGCTTATGCTGGTTTTGTTGTAGTTGGTTGGTTTCTTTTTTTTTTTTTTTTTTTTTTTTTAAAAGGAGGTACTGGGAAGGACCACAAGGAGGCACGCAATGGTCTTTTTTACCCGAAGTCCAGCACAGTGCCGCGCCAAAGACGCAGCGACACCCCCCCTCCGGGCATCGAGTACACCAAATAGGTGGGCTTGCCCTCCCCGCATAGTCTTTTCCATACACAAGGCTCGAACTTGAGACCTCTGCCTCAAGTCCCTCAACTTGCTTAAGGAGCACAGTCAACTTGCCAACTGAACTGGACCATGTGGGTAAAAACAAACGAGGGGTGCAACACGAGGACTTCCCAGGAGGTCACCCATCCTAGTACTGCTCTCGCCCAAGCAAGCTTAACTTCGGAGTTCTGATGGGATCCGGTGCATTATTGCTGGTATGATCGCACCCGTTGGTTGGTTTCTTTGCCTAGGTGGCTTAATGAAGTTCTTCTTTCAGACCAAAAAAAGAAAAGAAAATGAACTCCCTTGGTATTTGGACATTTCTACTAAAAATGTTCTACTCCCTTGGTATAAGAAGAAGAAGCTTGTACATCCGTTCACCACTCCTTATAATAACTTTGCATTGAAGCATCGTCTTTCAGTGATCAGACTTTGTAACAGGTTGGTACGCCTTGCTGATTTCTTGGGAGAGTACCATAGCATTACAAAGTATGTAGTTTTGCCTGGTGTTTTTCCGACATTGTTGTTATTTTGCCTTTGACTTTGGTTCATGTAACAATGACCATGAGGTGTGGTCCTTAACTAGAGGCTCATGGGTAAAAGGGGCACACAGGCCTAGATAAGGAGGCACACAGACCCATAAAACATGAAATAAAGCCCACAATGAGCCTAACATAGATATAAGGCACAAGCCCAAAGAAAAACAGGGAAACCCTAAAATCCTATCTAACAGCCACTGAGATGAGATCCGTTGCCGTGAAACACAATTGCCGCCAAATTCATGTGTTGCTTGGACGAAAGCCACAGCCGTAAAACCACATAGTACCATCTCCTCCACTGGTTGGAACACACACACAAGGCTTAAGAACACCTAAGACAAACAAAGTAACCATAAAGAATGTGATTGTCAGAGCAATCTCAACGAGTCAACGTCCTCTTTAAAATGGACATAAATCCGCCAATGGGCAAAAACTTGCCTAAATGTGGTGGAGAAGTAAACAATTCTGCTCAAGTCATTGTGTTTATTTGGGCTCAACTTCATACGATGTGTCTATGTCACATTCTTTTATTACAAGGTTTGATATGGTCAATGAACTATTTTTGAGATAGTGATGCTCAAACTTTAAGAAAAAAATGGAGATTAGCGCTCTATATCAAGATACGGAGAGTCTCTTGTCTTGTTTAAGTTTGAACGTGTTAAGTCCGATAAAGATAAATCTAATTTTTACACGTGAGTCATGAAATAATATGGCATAGCAAAATCGTGGACCAAGTTTTTCAATATATCTAGCAAGTATTCCTCTATGCCATAAACCATTAGGTTTTAGAAGAAATGGAGAAGTAGAGCTTATTTGATCCACCAATGGTAGATGTTAATTAGCGGGTCAACCACCACCAAAATGAGTGACCTGATTTTTTCTCTACCCCTACACCACCTTCGACCATGAAACCGGTCTGAAAAGGATAGCTTGGTCTCCTCTAGTTGCTGCCCGAGCTCCACCACCCTCCATAACAGCCCACGATGGCATATCGAAGAGGATAACCAAATTTAGGTTGCAACCGGATTCTTCCTCCTTCGACCTCCTCAAGCTCCTCCACCACTTGAGTTGTGTTCCTCTCTTCCTTATGATTTCAACGTCACCAACCGTGCACATTGAATCGATCCCACCACGGCGTATTAAAGAGGAGAAACAAGGGTTGCAACTGATTTTTTCCTGCTACGGCCACCTCGAGCTCCGCCACCACTTGAGTTGTATTCATCACTTATTTGCGGTTCCAACGCCACCAATCATATGCATAACAAATCGATTTGTGGAAGGAGAAAGTATAATTGAAAATTTTTGGCTGAAAACCTTTTGAGGTAAAGACAAGGTAGAGATGAAGCCAACGCCACTAAAATCACCCATTTTAATGGTAATTGACCCATTAGTAAATGTACACCGTCAGTAGACTGAATAATTTTCGGAGGAAAAGTAATACTCAAAATCGCTTGCCAAAGTGCTAGAGAGAGTTATTTGATGCTTTCGGTAGACCTAAAGAGCTAACATGTCAAAGATTTTGGAATTGGAGGGTATGAATTTGAAATTGATAATTATATGTCTGGGGATTCTTTTGTGGACAATCTTGTTTTACTTGGTCAAGCAATGTGTCACGCCCTGAATTTTGAATAACAAATTCAAATCCGAAACATGAATAATAACCAATACAAATAACGTCCTGAATTTTTTTCTTAACCAGCGTCTCACAAAACATATAACAAACCTCGCAGCAAACTATCTCTCGAGTCAAATGTTACAAACCACTATAAATAAAAGTTACGCTCAAAAGAGTCTATAAAACACACCAAAATAGACAAAGTGCTGATGGCAACCCCTCTGCCCTACTCAGCTCGCTCTCGACCATTATTATTCTGACCTGCAGGATTATCCGCTACACCATTTGAATAGTGTACCGGGATTGCAATAACACAAAACCCGGTAAGCTTTTTGCAAAGCTCGTGAGTAAATAAGAAATGAACGGTTGATTTATTAAATCACAAGTCCTTTAATTAACTTAAGTAAACATCCAACAATCTCAACATCCACAAAAAAATATCAATCCGACACACAGGAAACAACATGGAACACATTTCCACAATCACCAAATCACAACTCTCGCCACTTTGGCACCTAATCACAACTATCGCCATTTTGGCACCACGTTAGAGCTCTAACCGCCTCGTTACCTCTGACACCTTGGCCTAGGGTCAAGCAACGACACCTCCAGGTTAACTCAGTAACCCGCGAACTTTGGACTATCTCATGTCCTCAGAACAATATATCCCCGTTATTATTTAACGGTCGAACTTTGGACCTCCCTGTCCTCAGAACACATGCACTCCGGTTATCATTAACCAAAGATCCTTGGACCATTCGATCCTCGGAATCCTACATTCTCTACCTTCTATTTAACTCACAAAATCAACATGCTTATCACCAACATTTATCAAAATATTAACAACATGATAAAATCATTTATCAACATTTATCAACATTCATCAACAAGATATTAAAATCATGTTATCACAATTCCACACTTCAATGTCACACCATTCAATATATAATCAGGTATATATATATATATATATATGTATATATATATATACACGTAACCATCCACACAGTAATGATCAGTAATACCAACTATAGTTCATACGATGTAAAACCAAGAAATTCATTTTTATATACTTAAAAATTCATTTTCTTAAAACCATTTTTCAAACATAATCATAAATCGTGCGATAAGGAAATTCGGTTATTAAATGAACCCTGTGAGGTTTACTCACCTCTAAACTCCCGCTGCATCTTCTTACAGCTCAAAATACGATTCACAATCGTCCGCTAACAAATCCGTCAAACACCTAATCAAAACGATATTTAACTTAATGTACAATTCAAGAAATGCACTTATACGAAGATCTAACGGTCAGATTTTCACCCGTGACCACACAGGGTCAACGGGACAGTCCTACGATCATTATATCAAAACTACAAGTCTATCGGACGGTCCAAACTTCACATATCACAAATCGAACGATCGAAATCAATCGAAATCGTAAAATTCATAACTAAATCATACGATATCCAAAATTTACATGCTATATATCAAAATGATCGTATCAACATGTAGAATCTAAAAATGGGTAAAAACTGCTCTTGGGACCCCCGGAACTGGCCGGAGTTAGGGGCAGAGCCGCCGCAGACCACCGCCAATGGTGTCGGGTCCGGGATGATCCCCTTCGTTTCATCATTTTGAGCAACTTTTATAACTAGTACTAAGTGAGAAAACAAGTGGAAGTGATCGAAAATACCTAAAATAGTAGTTTCGGCCGAAATTTCTGCTGTTCTCCGGTGAGCCTCTGTTCACCCTGAAAACAATTGCTTCCGGTCCGGTCCTTCTTGTTGCGTGTTCTACTCCTTGATACGAGTTCAACAAGCTAAATAACTAGGGTTTTGGTGGCCGGAGCTAGGAGAAATCTCGGTTTGGCCGGAAATGGAAAAGTGGTTACCGCTACCGCTGATGGGAGCATAATTATGCGATATTAATAACGTTAATCTCTATACTTTCTTTGTTATTTTAGTGTATTTTCTAGTTATTTACATTGTTTATTTGTTTTATAGGTATCTTGGCGCAAAGAAGGAGAAAAGAAGTAAAAGAGGGATTGAAAGGCAAAATCAGCAAATCTGCCTGTGCAGATCAATCAACTTCGATAGATCACTGAGACCAGCTCACAATGAACCAGATGTTGATCTTTATATTGATGGAAAGCTCCAGATTTCTAGTTTCCATATCTTTTTACGGATCATCAATATCATTTTTCTAGAATAAGTTATGGCTGATTTAATACAAGAAGGTCAGGCTGGGCGTGAATCTAAGGTTGGACGGGAATTTATGTTTCAAAGCCCAAATCATACCAAGAAGCCTGAGGATGAGTTTGTGCTTCATATTCAGACTTATGATGGACAAATGGCATGATGTGAATGGTTGGAATAAGTCATCAAGTTCAAGAGCCAATAGGAAAACTCCACCTGAGCACGTGAACCTTAATTCTTTTAGGTGTTGGATTTCCTACGCAACAAGAAAGATGAAGGCAACCTCTAAGCATATAAAAGGAGATCAATCTGCAGCGGCTCGCGGGCTGGCTCTTCCTCCCTTTTTCATTATTATGTGTTTTTGATTCCAATTATGTGTAACTAAATTTTCAGTAGTTAGGGGGCAGTTGAAGCCCCTAGACATGATCCATAACATGCTTTGACATTCAATTTGTTTTCCGATTAATAAAGTTGAGGTTTTGTTTACCGATTTCTCATTGATGAACTCTATGTTTGTATGCTTTGGAGGCCTACTTAGTATGCATGTTAGGGTTCTAATATTTTGATTGTTTGATGCCTGGATCAATAGTTGGATTCCTCAAATTGTCTAGCGAAGTAATTGGTAGTTTTCACTACCAAGTAAACAAAACCCTAGGTTTAGCAAGGCTCTAAGTTAATTGCGATGCCTAGTGATTGCTCAAACTCTTTTCAAACTTAATGATCTCTGCATGTTTAATCTAATAAACGTACCTTTAGGTTGCATTGCTTGGGAATAGTGTAGGTGTAGAGCACTTCCTGCCTAGCGTACAAAGTAAGAAAGAGTAATAGGTTGTGTTCAAGCGTACCGCGCCAATCTGAGTGTCTTCAACTAAGTTAATTGGTAGTAAATTGGACAAAGTGTATTTTGTGTGATTTTTGGGGGTGGATACTTCCTTCCTAGCTAGTTTCATTATCTTGATATCAACCAATCTCAAATCTGTTCCAGTTTCGTTTTTCTTTATGTTCTTTTTTTTGACGTATTTTATTCTCATAGTAAACGAACTCCAAAAATTCCCAAATTTTGTGTGCTGGACGATTTGTGTGTCTAGTACATCTCTGTAAATTTTCATATTTTTATGGGTTGTTTTGGTTGAGTTTTTAGTTTGTTTTTTACTTCTGTTCATTAGGAACTGCAGTCGCGTTTTGTGACTTTTGTTGAAGCATTTAGTTTAACTTAATCCTCTGCGGGAGACCCTCATTTCCCTATATTACAATTGACATATTTTCAGGAGAATAAGGAAAATCAATAGCTTTAAATTTAGCTATCAGCCGCTACAGGACGTGCCGCCGCGCAAGGCTGCCACTGGAAGCTGCACAAGGTCCAGGCGAAGCTAAGGGAAGAATTTTTGTGAGGATTGATGGCCGGAGGAGTGAGAACGACGCCGGAGAAAAAATGCTCTGTTTTCGGCTCAGGGAGAGGAGAGAGAAAGTGAACGGTGCAGCCGATAGAAATGGAAACCCTAAATTTGGAAACTTTCCATTTATATATATATATACCCAAAATGGGAACATTTCCAAACGTGATAACTTCCTCATACGAACTCCGATTCTTGAATTCCACATATGCACGAACTCGTTTCGACGGGCTCTATGACTTTCGTGAAGGAAGTTTTCCCAAATTCCATATGTATAAAAAGTCAACTTCGTAACCCCCACCCCAAAATGTGCATTTCAATTAATTATTCGCCGGAAACACTTCCGCTCCATCCACTAGCCACGAAACCATCCGATAATCACTAAATTAAATTCCAGAAAATCCTCAGAAAATAGTCACGAATTTCCGGGGCATCAGACAATGTGTATTCTAAGGGGGGTGTATTGTATTTGGATTTGTGCAGACTTTTTTTAAAAGACAGACTTTTTGAAAAGTCCACAGACTCTTTAGTTGACTGTTATGGATTTCTTAAAACCATTGATTTTAGCAACAGATTTTTATCGATTCATGAAAATCTATATACTTTATTATGAATGACTTCTACAGATTTCCTAGGATGTACAAAATATATAAAAAAACAAAAAAAAAAGACAAAAAATAAATAAAACCAATGCAGCCCAAACACAAAACAAAATAATAACTCGTTGTCTCTTCAATGCTCAAGTATCTTATAATAGAAATCGACTCAAATAAATGATTGTTAGTCTGTCTAGCGAGTTTGTTCTCATTCCTAATCTCCCAACAACAGAAATATACAATATAGATCACTTGATGTTTATGTTAATTATTCTCATCAATTTTGTTCTCGCCGATTAACATATATTGTAGCAATATTGGTCAATGTCTTAATCTATAATCAATTAATTGAAATTCAATTGTTCAACCTTTCTTTGAACCATAATATAAATTCAAATTAATGAGAATAATTAATTAATAAGATAAAATTTAGTATGGTTCAAGGTCTTTGGTGTAGACCACTATATTTGAGTTTTAGGGTTTCATAAATCATTTTTATTGCTATTAAGGTTCGAAGTATCACAACTGGAAAAAAAAAACCAAAAAAAAAAAAATCACATTCAACAACTATAATGAACATGTTGGGTATCAAAAAAGGTTGATATCATAAAAGATTAGAATAAAGACAAAAAATTAAGAAAGAGAGATGATGAAGGACAAACTTCTTCATGCGTAGAGAGAATAACTTTGATAGACCTTTTTTTTTTTTTTTTAAGAGGAAACTTTGATAGACTTTTTGAAATCTTTGGTCTGGAGGCTGGAAAATTATTGGAGTTTTTTATGTATAGTTA
>BDJD01008685.1:7238-39589 GCA_002564525.1 Rosa multiflora
TTTTAATTCATTTTAATTGCAAATATATATTGTGTGTAGATTAACATACCACTGGAACATGGACAAAGATCCCCTGGCTGGCCATTTATAGTGTAAGCATCAGAAGAGGGTAAGTCGCTACCGGTTTCCATAGCCGTATCAACTACTGCTTTCAAATCTCCCATGTACCAAGAGGCTGAAAAACACCAAATACAATATACAACTGTAAACTGGTTTCCCAGTACGTACCAATGTACAGGTATACATAAAAGTAGTTGTGTCTGAACTTTGAAGTCTGGACTTTGATTAGTTTTGCATACCTAACACAATGATCTCATCTTCATCTGGTTGAGGAAAAGGAAATGTGGTTCCAACAGCAGGCAAGATGACAATGGCACCGTGAACAGACGCTCTTGTCCAATCACTATGAGCATGCCACCATAGAGTTCCTTCTTCTTCGGACAATATGACTTCATAAGTAAAATTAGTCCCGGGAGAAATTGGACATTGTGTTATAAATTCAGGACCATCTGACCATGGATTTCTCGGCTGTCTAACTCCATGCCTGTACATATCTCTTCATGAGAACTAAATTATGTTCATGTTTTATCGATGCATTGGAAAGAGAAATGAGTGACTAAGGCCCTTTGAAAGAATTGAGAGCCATGTGCCACCGCACGTGTATTGGAACTTGTTAAGAACAGGCTCTGACTATAAGCAATATATATATATATATATATATATATTCCGTCTCAGGTGCGGACGTCCGTACCGAGCAGACGGTACGGATTTCCTATTTTCGAACACTTTCCGGCCACATTTTTACATCTTAACTGTTCAGTTTTTAGGTAATAGTGTATAGATCACCTCTGCAAAATTTCAGCCAATTTGGTGATCGTTAAGGCATCCAAAACTGCAATTTACCATTATAAATACGAACGGTTCCGGTTCGACAGATTCAGTCCGTTTGTGTAAAATGTAGTTTTGGATGCCTTAACGATCACCAAATTGGCTGAAATTTTGTATAGGTGATCTATACATTAGGACCTAAAAACTGAACGATTAAGATGTAAAAATGTGGCCGGAAAGTGGTCGAAAACAGGAAATCCGTACCGAAAATTCGGTACGGACGTCCGCACCTGAGAAAATTCATATATATATATATATATATATATATATATATATGAGCCGTTTGAAAGCGGATGTCCGCAACTCAGAAAAAGTGCGGACGTCGCTACTCCAACCTCGATCAAGCTTCGACATAGTAGCGGGGTTTGCCGGAGGGGGGTTAGGGGTCTGAGAAGCCGGTCTGCAGTCGGTTGGAGTCGCTGGAGACGAGGTTGCGGCGTTGCCCAAAACTTTGCAGTTGCAGGTTCGGCCGCTGCCCAGAACGTGCAACCTCGATCTCCTCCGACCTCGATCGCTGCCCAGAACGGTTCGGGATGCCTCCGGCCTCCCTCCTGCAAGCCGCGCACCGCCGTCGCCGCTTGGAAGTTGCTGCTGTGTCGACGTCCTCACTTTAGCGACAGTGCGGACGTCCGCCTGTGATCGGGCCTATATATATATGACATGCAGGTGATGCATGAATGCAAGAGATAGGCGATTTAAAATACCAGTGAATAGTGAAACCATAATATCCTTGGTTATGAACATTTACATAAACCGTGTCTCCTTTGCGAACTCGTATCTCCGGACCTGGAAAGTTGTCGTTTACGACTAGCATGCTTTTTGTTTCACATAGCCTAGTGAAGTTCTTCTCCCTAACCTAAACATTAATTAAAATGTAAACCAATTAGTACACATATAAACAGCTGCTAAATCACCAGTTTGTATATACGAGTGTGAGAACGAGTATTGAACTCGAAAAAGTATACATTTGCCCAAAAAAAAAAAAAACTCGACAGTATACTGTCTACTTACAACAAATTCATAGTGATGCACCTCGCCATGAACCACCAACAAGAACAGAATAGTAAGAAAAAGAAACCCTAAAATCTTCGTTAATGGAGAAATAGTCTTTCGGGATATCATTTTCTCAGTCTCCGACTCTCCTTTACTCAGGAAATAAGAAGACACTGGCTACCTCTACTTGTTGGCGACTTCGATCCAGTCTATGACAGCTTGCTCTTTATACAAAATCGTCGGTTCACTACTCTGTGTGTGTGTGTATTGGATCCAACGGTCAGATTTGTTTAATTAATTGATCGAACTGTGATCTTCTAGTCTTGAATCAATTCAATGGCATCATGGCATGCATGGTACTATATTTTTATTCATTGTGTGTGCATGTGTATTGGAACAAACGGTCAAATTTGTTTAATCAATTGATGGAACTGTGATCTTCTAGTGTTGAATCAACTCTATGGCATAGTACTATATTCTTTAATCACTTATATCGATCAGTAATACATATATGAACGGTGGGTGCACGGATCCCCAATTCTTTTAATCGATACATCTTTTCTTATACTATAAAAAGGGATGCACGCTATTGGATCCCCAATTCTTTTAATCGATACATCTTTTCTAATAATACAAAAAGGGATGTGCACGTTTTTGGATCCCCAAATCTTTTAATCGATAATACTTTTCGTCTTTTTGAAAAGGTAACTCACTCTTAATTAGTTAAGTATCCCTTAGAGTCTTAGGATTAGTTAGGTAGTTGTTGACACCTAAATTTCCACACGTTCAAATTTAATGAATGACAAGCGAAGGGGGAGAGTCATCAACCTCATAACATAATTGGACATTCAAGCAAGCCCATTTCATGTCAAAATGAAGCCCTCTAGTTATTAAGAGATCGACAAGTCCAAATTTTCAAACAACTAACATGCATTCTCAAAGAATGTAACGTCCCGTATCTTAATTTACCTGTTTACTAGTCATCTTGACGGTAAACGACAACTACTTTTACTTTTTATTTTGTTTCGATACTTTTAGTGGCTCTAAAAGTTGACTTTTTGTTCGGGTCAAAATTTGAGAAAATGTTCTTCATGAAAGTTGTAGAGGACGTTAAACCGAGCGCGTGCATATGTGGTACGTAAAAATTGGAGTTCGTATGCGAAAGTTACAAGCAAAATACCAAAGTTACTGTTTATAGTAATTGAGTATATATTTAAATTTTTACTGTAGACCGGTAAATTTTCTTTTTCTTTTCTCTCTCCTTCCCCCCGTGCTCTCTCTCTCTCTGTTGCAACTCTCTCTTTCTCCGCCTCCAAGCCACCTGGCGGCGTGCAACCGGCATCGTTGGCTTCGTCTCCTCCTCCTCTCGAAGCCTAAGCTGGTATTTCACAGCATCATGGCCGGAAAATGAAGAACCAACACCGAGAAGCATGAGGTTACTGTAGCAGAAGTGGTCAACTCCGGTTTCTCTCGAATATGGCGCCTCTTGCCACAAACCAAAGTCCATTAGAAGCGCATTGAGCCACTCTTCATGCTCTCCAAACTCTTGCAATGATTTGCAGCGTGGAGGAAGAAATCATAATTGGAAGATTTCACTGTACAATTAGGGTTGCTTAATTGTTTGACCACTTCAAGGTATTTTCTGACTTTGTCACAGTTGAGAAAGTTGTTAGGCTTGTTGAGTAAGTATTGCTGCCAAAATTTAGTGGCCATCGGAAGTGGTGGCACGCGGCGCGTGGCCCATGTGCGGCCATTGTGGGTGGCGCATAGGGGCGCGTAAAGTATGTTTCTAGCTTCAATTTTTAGCTAATTAAATCCTATAATTGTTGTAGAGGTTGAATATGTGATTTTGGTGAATTTTGGAGAAGTTTGACATTGATTGTGAATTTTTGAAGTTTGGAATTTCGGATGTCGATTTATGGGAATCCGACCTTCGGATTTCCCTTGTTTCCAATATGGAATGCTTTAATTGACGGATTGATATTAGTAGTGAAGTTTGGCTTGAATCTGGGAAGAAATGGAGATGTTGGTTTACGTGAGGTTTTCGGGATTCATTATAGAATCATTTTTTTTTTGTCGAATTGTTGTTTAAAGAATACAATTGTGTACAGGACGAGGTACTGACTCATCGCTCGACGAGGATCTTTACGCGTGGGTACCACGTTAACAGTATACTGTGAATGGACTTTTGTTTTAAACAATGATGCATGCGGTTATTTTTCCGAATTTTGATTTAAGTATTTACCATTATATTATAACTTGAGCATATATTGAGTTCGAAAATTGACTTCGGGTTATTTTGTGATTTTCACTTTCAATGATGATTTTCAGAGTTTGATTATGATTCATTTCGGTTACATTTGCGGAAGTGGATTTTGTGTGATTTTGAGTTCCGATGATCTACCTCCGATTTATAATTATTATGAGAAAATTTTTCAAACAGTACCCGAAGTTAGGTCAACTCCTAACTTCAGTACCCGATTATGCAAAACTATCATTTTGGTACCCCAAGTTTGAAGCCCGACCCAAGAACTGTACACGCCGTCTATAACAGTGTTAAGAGCCCAGTCACGTGGCAATACCTGAAGGGTAATTGGGTCATTTCAACTCAAATTCACTCTCACTCTCTCAGTCAAACCCAAATTCAAGAATTTCACCCAAATCACAGCACCGGTACCAACTCCTCCGCCTCCTTCACCACCACTAACTCAAACCATAACCCAAGAAATCCCAACATCCATGGAATTGCAGTTCACAAACACAATACACAACCAAATCCTTCATGGCTTCATCAATTTCTCTGTGAAATTCGTAAACCCTATTGCATAGAGAGAGAGAGAGTCGTTTTTGATTCTGGTAAAGCTTCGTATCACATAAACACACATTAGTGACCAAATGGATGCCTCACCGCCTCAGTTTGATGCTCAGCTGACTCTCCTCCCTCCTCCTCCACCGGAATCCGACTCTCAGATCTCATCCCTCCTTTACGGCAAGTTTCACATCTCTCTTACCTCTACTATCGTTTTTTATTCTAAACAATCATATCCGAAATTGATTCACTCATGATTCCTGTAGAGATTTCGTAACAAGTTCAAGCAGAAATAGAGGACATGCTTAAGTCTATCAGGTCAATTGAATTAGGCGCTGAAGAAACTATTTGATTTTGATTCTGCTGCGAATTTTGAAGTCACGATTTGTTGTTTTTAGGGAAATTGATGAAAACTCTTCTCAGATAACAGAGGAGATTGACGAGTGCAAGGACTCTGCACTCGAGAAGAAGAGATAGATAGATAGGTGAACAAAATTTGGGTCTGGGGGAGGTGTTGAGACACCGATCCTGGCCTGAGATCGCTGACCTTGATGAACACCGGCTTCGCATTGCTCTACAGGGCTTGTTGGACATACGCCGGTCTGGCTTTGTTGGTGGTCCCTGATGACATCGTTTCTCCTCAGTCCACAAAATCGAAAATCCAAACCTTAGAAATTGAAATTGAAATGGATTCCCAATTTCAATTTCTTTCTGATAAGCTTGAGAGAGAGAAACAAAGTTGCAATGTATTAAAAAAAAAATATGGGTTCAGACACGGAGTGACCAAAATATCCCTCAAAATGTGCTAGGTAGCACAAGACTTAACACCGTTAATAACGACGTGTAACGTTCTTGGGTCAGGCTTCAAACTTGGGGTACCAAAATGATAGTTTTGTATAATCGGATACTGAAGTTAGGAGTCGTCCTAAGTTCGGGTACTGTTTGAAATTTTTTCTCAAATATTATTTTCGACTTACATTTTTTTGAAGGATTTGTGAGCATTCTTTTGGCGTGTGGGACACGTCGTGATTTATTTGTTTATCTTGAGATTTTCCAAGTACAGTTGGGAATCGTACTCGTGTTTTCATTTGCGGAATTTGGGGAAGCTTTATGGATTTACTGTTTTCGAATGATTTTTCTTCACCATGGGTCAATTTATTTAGTTCTTCTCCTCACGTGGGTGTAGTCGAGCATTATTAGTACTCCTCCCTGCATACTATGTGTTTCTGGGTGAGTTTAAGCATAGAGCCTGGGAGGCTCCCTTCATTACATGGTGATATTTTCTTCCTCATATCCTTCTATTACTTGACTAGTGGGACTAGTTCGATCTTGTTTAACTAGCGGGGCTGGTCTTATTTTCTTGAGTGTCAGAGTTTCAATCTTTTTACTTGGTTGTTGTGACTAGCGGGGCTAGTCGATTTTCTTGAGCTGAACATCAGTCGGTTTGTGTTCCTTAATTGTTGCATGCATCGGGTTTTTAAAGAAATATAAGTGGGAAAGTATAAGCTCCTTTTGTTTTACAATTACTTATTTTTGTCCACTCACGCTAACGTTTTTATGTACTTTTGCCTTGGGCCCTTCAGTTTCTTTTGCCCAGTCTGTAGAGTAGCTGGTTCAGCATCAGCATAGTAGGATTTGGGGTATAGCATCTGCTGCTGTTGTATTCATATTGTAGATTAATCGTTGAACCTACTTGTAATATGAATTCTTTTTCTCTTTTAGATTGCTCTGATAACCTGTGGGACAAATGTTGTAAGGTTTGGGAGTTGCACTTGTGTATTTGGTTTATGTTGTATGGTTCGTATTTCAGTTGTAAATTGTGGAGTTGTTGTGATTTGGGGAGTAGGGTGGCTCCAGAAGAATAAGGATGGCTTATTAGAAGTGTGAATATGTTTTTACAGGTTTTGGGAAGTCCATTTTAGGGGTGACTATGCCGAAGTTTTGGTAGGGAAAAAAAAAAGAGTAAACTTTTCTCAAATTTTGACCCGAACAAAAAGTCAACTTTTATGGTCACTAAAAGTATCGAAATAAAGTAAAAAATGAAAATAGTTGTCGTTTACCGACCAAATGACTAGTAAACGGGTAAATTAAGATACGGAACGTTACAAAAATAATCTATTTGCAGAATGGCTTCTCAAAGTCAAATGTTATTACATGTAAATGTTCAAAGTAACAACATGTACTTCAAAGTAACCATTCTACATTTTTAACCAACATGCTATTGAGTTCAAGCACCAATTCTACATTCGAAAGTTTAACAACATCAAACTTTCTTTAAATCCAACAAAATAAGCAGCCCAAATGTTTACAACATATCAAATATTTGCATTTCAAATAGCTCTAATCATCCACCCAAAAAATTAGAGCTAGCAACCTAGGTAGCACACACCAAGGTTGCACAAAAAATGTTAGGGCTTGCTTTTCATTCCCCAAACTTCCTCCTACTTTCCCCCTTGCTTGGAATTCTGCCTAATCCTTTGAGATGATCTGGAAGGTGTTGGAGTTTGGCCTTTTGATGCTTTACTCGATGTGGGAGGCCTTGTAGTTGCTGAGGTAGATGTGGCAGCAGCAGCAGCAGCTTTGGTGGACTTGGATTTTGTGGCGGCAGCAGCAGCTTTGGTAGAGTTAGCAGGGGTGGCAGCAGTAGCTTTTCTAGATGCCTTCAATGCAGCCATCTTCTTCTATACTCGCAAAAAAAAAAAAATCAGAAACAAGAATATAATTGTCAACATACAGATACCTAAAGCAAAGCATCACTAGCCTAATCACAGACCTATTCATCAACAAATACATACAAAGTTTACAATCTAAAATCCAACTTTCATACCTTTTGATATTCAACCACTTTTAGATGGTTTTTCCTTAAGTCATTCTTACTCAATGGTGGTTTTCTTCTAGGTTTAGGCTGCAAAAAAATTATGGGATCAGCGTTAAACAGAAACATAAACAAGCTACCCCATAAAAAAATTAATTTGAAAACGTACACTAAACATAACATGAAAATAAATCAGAAATTACCTAGGCCTTTTGAGATGAACTTCCTTCTCCATTGTTCAGCTTCCTTTTCTTGTTCACATTTGGAGTTTGCTTATCTTTTGGTGGAAGATGTATGTGACATGTCTTCACGTTATGGCCAACTCTTTGACAATTGCTACACTTCAAGGACTGCTAAACTCTTCCAAGCTTTGTTCTCTTTGCAGCCAACTTCTACGATAAATCTCTAATCCTCTTTGTTCGTGGCCTTCTGGGCTGTCTAGAATACTGTGGAGGCAGAATTGGTTGTTCTTCACTCATAGTTCATATCTCCATTCCATTAACCGGCTTGATCAAAATTGCTGTAAATGTTAATGTAAGTCTTTTTAAAGTAGGAGTCTGTAACAAAGTCTTTTGGATCTACCCTGTTGTATATTGCTGAGACAACGTGCTTGCATGGAACACCACTTAAGTCCCACATTCGGCATGTGCAGGTCCTTCCACTAAGGTTGACCACATTCTTTGTTCCTTCAAAAGTCTCCACCTCCACTTGGTCACCACCATTCCCGGTAGAAATGCAAATCTGAAGCTGCCTTCATTTTGTTTTTTTTCTAGTACTTCTCTAGGCTTGGGGCACAGATTTCCTACCATTGCTTGCATCTTATCCTTTCTGATTTGGTTTCTCTTCATTAGCTTCAGTTTGATTTCCTCGAACATACGCACTGGTGGTTTTGCTCTAGCATAAAAAATGAACGAGTGGAAGCTTTCACATGAGTTGTTGATCATAATGTCACATTTCGAGCAAGTGTCGAAGTGTGCTCTACACCAATGCTGTGGAGGCCTATCATTATCTACAAAATAAGCATGAGAAGCCATTAGTCATATATAGGTCAAGTTCAAAAAAAAAAAAAACAAAAAAAAACTTTGTTGTAGAGAATTGGATAATTGTATTGTATTCATCTCACCATGAGGTTTATATAGGGTTACATCATGTATACAAAAGGCAATACATAATAGCTATACTAATCAATCGCACATTACAATTATGTCAATCGCATATATTACGAGTCTATCAATCGCATACATTACGAGTCTGTCAATCGCATACATTAAGCAATACCTATTGCATGAATAGTCATTATCATTTACAACAATCCCCCTTGGATATTCTATGTCAATACTGTTGCCTCTTCTATGAGCTTCTAAGTTGCCTCGTCAAAAACCTTGCCAAGTAATAAAAACCCCTGTGGGAAAAAACAACCTTGGTCGAAGAAGAAAAATAGCACAACGCGCGTGAATGTGGAGTAGTCGACATCTTTCCACACTCCCCCTTGTGTCGCTCAAACTCGGTTTGATCGTTGCCTCACTAAAAACCTTGCCAGGTAACAAAAACCCTGTGGGACAAAAATAACCCTGGTCGAAGGGCAAAAATAGCATATCACGTCCTTCACTCTTCGAGATCGAACATGTAGACATCATACCTCCTCCTGATATCAAGGTCTCCCCCTGATTTCTACAATTATGGGAGTTCGGATAACTTTCTTAATCTGATGCTCTTCACATGTTTCTTAAAGGTGGATTTAAGTAACGACTTGGTAAACAAGTCCGCTACATTATCCTCTGAACGGATTTGATTCACTTCAATATTTAGAAGTGTATATTGTTGCTGATTGTAAAAGAACTTAGACGATATATGCTTGGTGTTGTCGCCCTTGATGAAACCTAACTTCATTTGCTCAATACAAGCTGCATTATCTTCATAAATGCAGGTAGGTTCATCTGTAGTTGACTTCAAACCACAAGTTCCTCGAATGTATCTAACTACATACCTTAGCCATATGCATTCTCACACGGCCTCATGTAGAGCGATAATCTCTGCATGATTTGAGGAAGTAGCAACAAGGGTCTGCTTTGTAGTCCTCCAAGATATTGCCGTGCTTCCCATGATAAAGACATAACCCATTTGAGAGCGACCTTTGTGAGGGTCAGAGAGATACCCTGCATCAGCAAAACCCATCAAGACATCGTTGTCATTTTGATGGAAGGGATGAGGAACACGGAAGGTGGCGTTTTTCCTTGTGGAGTCCGATCCCACACTTCCGTTATTTGTTTTCTCTCTGTAGGGATAGAACAAGCCCATATCAATCGTACCTCTCAAGTATCGAAAGATTGTCTTTATACCAATCCAATGGTAGCGTGTTGGCACAGAACTGTGTCGAGCTAACAAGTTCACTGTGAATGAGATGTCCGGTCTTGTGCATTGAGCTAAGTACAATAATGCGCCTATTGCACTTAGATAGGACACTTCAGCCTCCAATAAGTTTTCGTCCTCATCCGTTGGACGAAACGGATCTTTTTCAGGCTCAACACTACGACCGATCATGGGAGTACTCACAGGCTTTGCTTTATCTTCATTAAAGCGCCTTAATAATTTTTGAGTATATGCTGACTGATGGATCATAATCCCATCACTACGGTGCTCGAGTTCTAGTTCGAGGCAAAACCGTGTTTTCCCAAGATATTTCATCTCAAATTCGAATTTCAAGTACTTAGCAGTTTCCTTTAACTCATTTAGAGTTTCAATTAGGTTTATGTCATCGACATAAACTGCTACAATTGCAAATCCGGAACTTGTCCTCTTTATAAACACACATGGACATATTTCATTTTTGACATATCCCTTCCCAATCAAGTAGTCACTTAGACGGTTATACCACATCCGTCCGGATTGTTTCAATCCATATAGTGAGGGTCTCAATCTTATTAAAAACGCGCTCCGTGGTTTAGAGCCACTTGACTTGGGTAATTGAAGTCCATCTAGAACCTTCATATATATATATATATATATATATATATATGAATCTAGATCCCCATAGAGATATGTTGTAACCACATCCATAAGCTGCATGTCAAGTTTTTCGAAAACTACCAAACTGACAAGATAGCGGAACGTTATAACGTCCATTAAGGGAGAATATGTCTCCTCGTAGTCGATTCTAGGGCGTTGTGAGAAACTTTGTGCCACAAGGCAGGCTTTGTATCTAACAACCTCATTTTTCTCATTACGCTTTATCAAAGACCCATTTATGGCCAACAGGCTTTATACTTGGGGGTGTCAGCGTTATAGGCCCAAATACTTGTCTCTTTGTTAGTGAATGCAATTCAACCTGAATCGCATCTTTCCATTTAGGCTAGTCTGCTCTTTGTTGACATTCCTCAACGGAGCGAGGTTCGATATCATCGTGTTCTATAATTCCTTGAGCAATAGAATATGCAAACACATCATTAAGGATAATAGAATCTCGATTCAACATCTCATGTACACTAGTGTAATTCAAGGAGATCTCCCTATTCCCTAGAATTAGGCCTCATTATGGGCCGGGCTAGGGCCAGTCCTACCCTAAATTTTAGGGCTTAAGGTAGGGCCGGGACGGGCCGGGCTTTGACTAAGTCAACAAAATTTAGGGCCGGGCCGGGCCAGGGCTCCAATATGTAAGCCCTTACCCGCCCTTGAGGCTTGTTTTGCAAGGGCCGGGCAGGGCCAGCCCTTCTAAATAGGGCCGGGTCGGGCCTTTGTTTAACTCACATAAAACACAATTCTAGTAACTACTAAAACTGAAGGAAAAAAAAAGGTACATATATATACATATGAAACTGAATACTAGAGATTTGAGAACCTGAGTTAATTACAAATATCTACAAATTCCACATAAACTAACTCACATTCTTACTGATCAAGTGGTGGATTTGAGATTGAAATGAAATTGCGCAGAGGCACTAAGCCACTGAAGCTACAAAAAATGGGCAATGCTTGACACTTTGATACAAAAACTGCTCATGTGTTCATGACATCATGATTTCATCAATTTACAAGAAGCAGTAAACTTAGTTACAAAAACTCTACTGAAACATGGTTTGCACAGAGGCACTAAGCCACTAAGGCTACAAAAACTGAAGCACTCCATATAATTAACACAGAACCTACAAAGGACCTGCAAAGGAAAACCATATAATTAATTTAGATAAATCATAGATTAAACAACCCTAAGCACTCCAATCCAATCATGAACAAATGGGACATATTTCAATTCAGCATATATTTCAATTCAGCAACATATAAATGCAACTAAAAGTATTTCTGGGAGAAGCTTGCTTCTTGACATATATATCAGTACAGCAACAAATGCAAACATGTATACTGAAACCACAATTTTAACACAAATAGAACAAATCAAATCCAAATGACACAGTCACATATCTTTCCTCAATCTCCAATCTACTAGGCATGATCATCTATACCACAAAAATAAGCATTTCAAGCTATTTTGCTAAAACATAATTCCTCAGGACAAAAACCACAACAAAGGTCCGGAGGTCACACAATCCTCACCAATATATCCAAGCAAATAAACTACAAATACATTCGAGGCAGACATACACACACTTCTATTATAGTCTTATCTAATTCATATTCATTCAAAAACTGAAACACATAAATGAACGAACAAATGACACACAGCTGCACACCTTGACACATATCTTCCTGTCAGTCTGGGGACTCTTGAACTGCTTGAGGTGCTTCTTCACAATCTGCTACTTCACAATTTGCGACCTCTGAGCCTCTGAGGAGATCACCGGTCTCTGTTTTCGCTCTGAGAGTGCTAGATCAAGGAAGAACTATGAGATTGTGAGAGAGAGAGAGAGAGAGAGATTCAAACAGAGATTCAAACCCAGAAGGTCAAAACAGACAAAAATCGAGAATGAGGTTCTCACTTTCTGCGTCGGCGGTGGATGCATAACGAAGACTGGGAACGAAGTCCACACCTTGTGCGTCGACGTCGCCTACTCCACTGCCTCATATCACGTCGGAACTCCCCACTGTCAACATCACAGCCTCAGCTCGCGTCGCCGACTCTGTATACTCCTCGATCTGTGGTCTGAGTCGTCGCAAGTCTACCGGAACAAGTCTCGATCTGCGGTGGAGAAGATAGTTTTGCTGGTGTGGACTCTGAAGAGGTAGTCGGAAGTCTCTGCTGCTCCAAAACCGCCGGATGTGGTGGCTGGCGGTGGAGAAGTATAGGTCTGTTGTCTGGCCTCCGAAGGAAGAGAGGGTTTGAGAGACTGTGTGAGAGAGAGGCGACCTATGTTTGAGTCTGAGAGAGAGACTCAATTAGGTCGAATGGTCGATAGAGGGATAGGTTTTGCTTTTGACATCCAGGTTTGGGTTTTGCTGAAGTGGCTAGTTGGACTTCGACATTTGGGCTTTGGGCCTTAAACAGCCAGAAATATCACAGAGTCAGAGACAGATTTAATTACTTCATCAAAATTTCTATAGTTTTTATACACATGTTATCTTGTAATAGAAAATAATAAAAATATAATATTAATTTTTAGGGCCTGGCTTTTAGGGTAGGGCCGGGCCTAGCCCTTATGGGCTCAATCGGGCCGGGCCGTAGGGTAGGGTCGGGCTTCATTTGTATGACCCATACCCTACCCTATTTTAAAAAGGGTCGGGCCGGCCCGCCCTAATGGAACGGTCGGGCCGGGCGGGCTTTGGGCCCAAGGGCCATATGATGAGGCCTACCTGGAATTGGTTCTAACATTGCAGCATTCCTCAATGATGTCTCTTGGACATAACCATAATCCTAAATATCTTCATGAAACGGATTATTTATGTCGATGATTAATGGATCTTTCTGTGCCATACTCGCTTTCTTTCTCGGGGGAGAATCCATCGAATCTTTGGGCCTCCCACGTTTCCTTGCTGGGAGCCCGGCCTGAGCCATGTTACCATCACTATTAGTGGTGGAGGTGCCATGCCTAATACCCCTACTAGGGGTGGCGCCATGTCCATGATTTTTCATCAATCCTTGCAGGCACGTTTGCAGCAGGTATATGTGATCTTGTCACTTTATCGATATCAGAAAATGCATCAGGCATAGATTCTGCTACGTTATGAAGATCGAGAATTCTCCGCAGTTCAATTTCGGACTGTGCGGTTCGGGGATCAAGATGAGGCAAAGTGGGGACAGACCACGACAATTCATGTCGTTCCTGTTGAACATTATTGTTCCTATCTCCTCCTAACGACGGAAGACTGTCTCATCAAAATGACAATCCGTAAATCTAGCGGTAAATGGATCGCCTGTCAAGGGTTCTAAGTAGCGGATAATGGTTGGAGAGTCATATCCAACATAAATGCCTAATCATCTTTGAGGACCCATTTTGGTGCGCTGTGGCGGCGCAATTGGCACATAAACTGTACACCCAAATGTGCGTAAGTGTGAGATATCAGGCTCATATCCAGTAACCATCTGGGACGCAGAAAAGGGTTGAGTGGAAGTAGGCCTCAGACGAATGAGCACAGCTGCATGCAATATTGCATAGCCCCAAGCAGAAAAAAGAAGATTGGTGCGTATAACCAATGCTCTAGCGACCATTTGAAGTCTTTTAATGGAAACTTCTGCGAGACCATTTTGGGTGTGAACATGAGGAACAAGGTGTTCAACCTCAATCCTAATGGACATGCAATAGTCATCAAACGTTTTTGATGTAAACTCCCCAGCATTGTCAAGACGAATTGACTTAATGAGCTTATCAGGGTGGTGAGCCCTTAATTTAATGATTTGTGCTAGGAGTTTAGCAAATGCAGCATTTCTTGTGGACAATAGCATGACATGTGACCATCGTGTCGATGCATCAACCAACACCATAAAATATCTAAATGGTCCGCAAGTTGGTTGAATAAGTCCCCAAATATCACCTTGGATTCTTTGTAAGAATGGAATATTTTCCTTTGTGTCATTTTCATAGGATGGTCTCTATCCTAATTTTGCTAAAGAGCAGGCTTTGCAAAACGAAACATGGGCTTTAGAAGTAACCAGGGAAGTATCTGGTTGAGCCACAAAGTCACAATTGACTTTAGAAGTAGAAAAATGAACCAAGGAGGTATTGGTGGCGTCAATACCACTTTTGGGCCACATGGGGTAGGCGGCGCCAGCCCTACCTTGGATCGAATTTTGGTTATGACTTCTTTTCGTTTTGAAAAATGGATGTCCGTGTGAAGTCTTTAATATACGGATCATCATATCACGACGTGCATGTCCCAAACGGTCATGCCAAAGCCTATATGTGTCAGAATCCCATAAGTCATCTCTCATGACATGGTTGGATTCAATAATTCGAATAGTGGTTGCATACAACCCACTAGATCGACACATAAGTTTCTCTAATACTCGTTTATGTCCGTAGTCATTAGAGGTGATGCAAATGAACTCTTGTCCATTCTCACAATATGTTTCCATATGAAAACCATTGGCTCTTATATCTTTAAAACTCAATAGGGTCCTTCCAGCCCTAGGTGCATATAGAGCTTCGGTGACATTAATACTTGTGCCATTTGGCAACATAAATTGAGCTGGTCCTCGACCATGAATCAATTGTGATGGTCCAGCCATCGTAGTCAAAGAAGATCGACTATGCGTCATCCATAGAAATAGTTGCCTATGTCGCAATATAGTATGTGTGGTGCCACTATCAACAAGGCATTCCAACTCTCCAGGAAACATACTGAAAAATAATAAAGTTCGGAATTAAAACATGTCCATGACATTTAATAATAATATGATACTTTATTAATAAAGATAGCCAATGATTACATCAAAGGTCCCAAAAAGTCTAATCCAAAATAAAATCAAACTAAGACACATTGTTGTCACTCTATCCGTTTGGTAACTCCTATCAAATATGACCAGGAAAGTAGAGAGAGATGTTGGTGGAGCAAGGCTCTCTTAAGTACCATTAATCTCAATGACTTTCCTAGACATCATATTTCATTGGGTGCACCACATAAGAAAGAGTTTAATACAATTGTCATTTATTGACTAAGGGATATTGCCATTACAAAAATTCTTTGAAAATAAAAGGCCTAATCTAATCAAAGTCTGCGGCATCCTTGTGCACTTCATCGTCATCTTTGAAGTCCTCTATGGTGAGATGGATGTCTCCATCATTTTTTTTCTTCTTCTGCAATGTACACTTCTTGCTCCCTCAGGTCCCTGTATGCCCTGTATCTTGAAGCTAGTTGCTCGCTTGCCTTGCATTGCTTGAACCAATGCTCACTCGATCCACAACGATGACACATGTCATTGTGGTTACCTCCCTTTAACTGAGGTGTACGTTGTGGGCGTTCCCTACGAGGGTTGGTGCCACCACCACAACCCATGACGCCTCCACCACTAGCCATGGCACCACCACCATGACCAGGGATACCACGACCACCTTTCTCACGTGTGGTATTTCCACCACGTGTATCCGCACCAAACCTGCATTTTTCTTCCTTGTTAGGGCAATTATATGGACCCATACGTCCCTCATATCCCTTATTCTTAGGGTTCCGCTTCTTGCGCCCTCTTTTGGGTGCATTATAATTCTCCTCATGAATGCTTTTAGTTCCAATGGGCCTTGAATTATAATTCCTCACGAGTATGTTATCATGTTTCTCAGCTACAGATATGAGATTAATAAGCTGATGAAACCTCGTGATCCATCCAGCATTGACTTCAGTGCGGTATTGCTTTGATACCACAATGGCTAAAACGGGGAAGGTGGAGAGAGTTTTCTCAATTAGCTCTTGCTCTGTGACAGGTTGTCCACAAAACCTCAACCTGGACTGTAGGCGAAGAGCTTCTGAATTATATTCAGCAACAGACTTGAAATCAGCAAAGCGCAGATTGTTCCATTGAACCTTCAAGTCAGGGAGGAGGGAATCTTGGACATTGCCAAAGCGCTCTTCTAGCGCTAGCCATAGCTCTCTTGCATCCTTGATCGACATATACTCCAATCTGAGTGCCTTGTCCATATGGCGTCGCACTAAGATAACTGCTTGAGCATGCTTTGTAGGTGTTGGCAAGAACACACGATCCGGGTTAGGTGCCTGGATTATGGGTAATATTCCCTTTGAAGTGAGGTGGTTCTCAACATCGGTTACCGAACTGTGGTAATTCGAGCATGTTGAGTCAAGCATGGGAAAGTCGAGTCTAGGTTCATTCGACATCCTGAAAATAAGTAGAGAAGATATATTAGTTTCGGAGCTAAACTTCCACGAAAACTAAAATAATAAGATTTCCGAGCTATGCTACCAAGAAAACAATTTTCAAGTATCTCTTTTGGATTAGACCAAACAATAATGTTTTAATATGGTCACAATTTGATGCTTACGGACGCTCTTAGTTCGAGCATTATGAACACTCTTAGTTCATACGAACACTCTTAGTTCGTTAAGCGTGAATCCTCACAATTCCGCTTTATTAAATAATCGAACCCATGTTTGTATATTGAAAATCCTGCAGAAAATAAAGGAATTTAAAAGACAAGAAAGCAGGAACTTTAATCTTTAAAACTTACTTGTTGAAATTCGAAGCAGATTCGCTTCTGAACAACTCCCACTTCGAATGGTGTACAGATCTCAAAACGACTCCAATAAGGCTGAAATTTGGAGGTCAGATAGAAGAGGCAGAGACAAACTGAAGGAAGGATTTTGATCTGAGGTCCCGATCAAGACGTTTCGGGATGTGCAAACAGGCTGATCTGTACAGGAACGAGAGTGCTGCTGTGCTGCAGGGGCAGCAGGTGTGCGACGATGCTGCAGGGGCAGTAGAAGGCACACGGGTGCTCAAGGGCTGCAAGAGCAGCACACGGTATGGCTAGCAAGGGCTAGGAGCTTGCGGCAGTTTTTGGTGAAAGAAATTTCGGGTGTTAGGGTTTTTTTTTTGGCTAGGGCTTGGGTTACAGTATGGTGCTGATAACGTGTTGTAGAGAATTGGATAATTGTATTGTATTCATCTCACCATGAGATTTATATAGGGTTACATCATGTATACAAGAGGCAATACATAATAGCTATACCAATCAATCGCACATTACAAGTATGTCAATCACATATATTACGAGTCTATCAATCGCATACATTACAAGTTTGTCAATCGCATACATTAAGCAATACCTATTGCATGAATAGTCATGATCATTTACAACAAACTTTGTAATCTCGAAAACTTACGTGCCATCCACTTGTACGCTTCATTATCCAAAGCCTTCATCTCCTCCATTTCCTTTGCAAAGTAAGGAAGTGTAGTTGACTGTGCACATCTCCACATTTGATCCTTTAGTACCTTTTCCGGAAAGAGTTTCGTAAAATTTGTCCACATATGGCGCACACAAAATCTAATCTTAGCCGATTGAACCACTTATTCAAAGGCAGGGATTAAACCCTTTTGCTTATCGCTGATGAAAGTCCAACCTACTCCATCCTCAAGTATACTCAGGTCTTTGCATAGAAGCTCTAGAAACCAAGTCCACGAGTCTTTGCTTTCCATCTCCACCATGGTGTAGGCAATCACCCATGAAGTGCTGTTGGCATCAATTCCAATGGCTGTCAAGAGCTGACCCCCATATGCGGACCTCAAATGGCAACCGTCTAGCCCAATCACAGACCTACATCCCGCTTTAATTGAATCCATTTTTAAGAGCTCCAAGACAGATGTACATCCTCTTGAAGATTGGAAGCTTCTTTCTGAAATCACATTTTATGTCGACGGTTGTAGAAGGGTCCACCATTTTCAGCTCATTCCCATAATCTCGGAGTCTGGCATACTGCTCCATGATGGTTCCCTCCAACACTAAAAGGGTTGCTTTCTTTACTCGATAAGTTATCTACTTCGAGACCCTTACTCTAACTTCTGAAGACATAGTTTGAGCCAAAGATTCTGCAACAAAACAAGCAAAAAAAGAGTACCAACAATACCAGGTTCAGTAACCATAATTTTTTTTTTTAAAGCAAAAATATATAGCTTTGCAAACAAAAAACTCTAACTTATGAACTTTCAGCAACCATCAAAACAAGCATCGTAAAACTGTAGTCTATTGGCATCAACTTTCAACAACCATTGAAATAATTGTACTCTAACTTTTCAACTTTCAGTAATCATCAAAACAAGCAAATATATCAAGTAAACAGGTAATTACTCTAAAACTATACCCTAACTTGCAGGTTTGACTGCTCTAAAGATAGTACACAAACAAAACTACTCTAAAGATAGTACACAAACATGGCAGATACTCTAACTTGCAAGTTTTGTCTCATATAACACAAACTTGCAACAGCTACAACCTTATCCACTTTGCTCAATTTTGAAAAAAATTTCCCATAACACTACTATAACACTACCAAACAAACAACTTGCTGCAACCTTATAAACTTTGCTCAAATCTGGAATTTTTTTTTCTGAAAACAACACTAACTCGTATACTTGCTACAACACAATGAACTTTGCTTAAATATAGACATTTTAACTTAAATCAACAGTAACTCATGCACTTGTTGCAAAAATATGAAAATATAAGAAACAAAACTGTACTTTAACTCATTTCTAATAGCTGTAACCAACCAAACATGGTAAAAAAACATGAAAATATCATAAAAGTACACAAATAACAGTAACTTATCAAGTTTCAGCATCTCAACCAAACTGAGCAAAAGCCTGAAGAGATTAGAAATGGATATATGGCTTCCATCCGGTGTTTAGCTTTATCCTTTCCATGAAGCGCTTAGTTAGCACTGACCATGCTGTTATCAAAGACTCTAGTGCACTTGTGTTCAGTGGCAGAGTTGCCAAATATCATCCATTTCTTGAAGACTGGATCCTTCCTATCTGTTTCGGGATTAAACTCAGAGAATAACACTTCCTCTTCACCATCATAATTCAAATCAAGCACGATCTCTCGTCATCGGACTCTGCTGGTCCAAACATATCTTCGTGATCAACAAACTCTTTTCCACTTTCCATCTCCACATTGTTCAGAGCTTCTTTACTTGGTCCTACCCATTCACCATTTCCATTAACCTTAAACCCTATATCAACTTCCTTTAACCAATCATCGTCATCAACACCATACTAATCATATTCATCATCTTCAGCTACAGGTATGTAGTCATCATCCTCATCACTCTCACTGCCATCAAACTCCACTTCATCTACTTGCTCAGGGTTGAACCCGAAGGACTGCATGTAGTCAAGAATATCTATATCTTTCAGCAGCTTCTCCTCTAAACCACTTACACCGTCAATGCTTTTCCGTACAGCACTTCCCTCAGGGTACATCTTTGCTTTTCCTTTGTCTTTAGGATCTGCTTTAGCCACCTTGCTGCCTTGACTAGGGATGCCATCATCAACCTCTCTAATGACTATACCTAGCTGCCTTATCTCCCTTGTCTCACAAATTGGCAGCTTTTTTTCATCAATGATCTTCTCAATAACACATGTAGGCTTTTTTCTCGGCTCATCAGGGAGCTCTTCAATCACCACTCTAGAAGATCCCGACTGACTAAACACATCAAAACCAGCTGGATACATGTAGACCTCGTCTTTATTTAAGCCATCATCAGCTCTATGAATGTGATCTAAGTAGAGAACAACTAATCTCACTTCTGGTACACAACATAACATAGTCATCACATCTGCATCTGAACTTATTTTTGTCATAGGATCATCTTCACTTCTTATACTAAACCAATAATCAATCCTAGTACCGGCATAATCTGGGTTCAACCCTTGGACCATGTTATCTAACTTGGTCAACGACAACCTATCCTTGTCAACATGATCATAGAAGGATATCTTCCCACCTACGTACCTGTTTCCTAATATGTTCCCCCCATGATTTATCTTCAGCAAGAAGTAATTAGGATTATTTGCATGGAAGGGAAAAAAAAAATTTAATAAAGCATGTCAGTTATTACCACAAACAACAATTGGACCACTTATAAAAGCACTGCTAAGTGGGTAGTAGTAAACAATGACCACAACCAACAACAAACACATCAAAACCATAACGTACAACAGCAATATTAAAACCCTCATTCATTATCCCCAAAAACTTTCACATGCACCTGCATACTTAATCACCTACTTTAAGGGTCAAGCCTTCATAAACAGACAACAATTGAAGCATAAATGACCCAAAGATAAAATATCTTTTAGTGCTATATGCCGGCATCATCGTCATAATTATCAGGATTGAATAAGTATGAGACAAAAGCAGAACCTAAATCTATCATATGAGACAAAAATAGAAGTTAAAATAGAAAAGGCATGTTTCTGGAAAAGGTAAACTTATTGTTTTATATTGTACTTTGCTCTGTCGGAATTCAAGCATGTTCCTGCAACATATAAGTTACTTTTAAACTTCAAAACCCTATATCACAAACATACAATATAAGCTTCTGAAGTAGAATAAATTTCAGTTCTAGTTTTAAAAAATAACACAAGTAAGCATTTTGATCTAGTTGAAAAAGTACACAAGAATTTTGCTACTTGGAAAAGTCATACTTTGCAACTTGGAAAAGCAAAGACAACGTTATTCACTTATTCACTTATTCCTACTGTTAATGCTATCCCTCTACAAAGCATCAGAAAGTGGAACTTTTAAGTCAATGCACACTCAATTGGTGGGGTTGATAACAAGCCTTTGAGGTTACATTATTGACAAAACCGATAATGGTTTGGGTAAAAGACTAGGACCAATACAAGATAAAAATTGCAATCACACTGCTTTCGATCGAACTCCAGAAACACGAAATCCAGAAACTTTAGAAGATTTAGAAGCTCTGAAACCCAAAAACTTTAGAAGCTCTGAAACCAACATAGTCATCACATGATTCTAAAACCCGAAACCCAGAACAACCAACATAGTCATCACATCATACTAAAACCCAAAACCCAGAAACTTTAGAAGCTCTAAAACCAAACCCAGAAACCCTTTTTCCCCAATTTTGAAATTTTGAGGTTTTAATTTCAAATCTTAAACCCGACTCTTTAATCCATAAAACCTAAAGATTTGACCACCGTAATGCAAAATCCTAAATCCAAACTCACCGTAATGAGGGATTTCATCTCCATCCTTTATTTTTCTGGGTATCCAAACATCAAGCACGTTGTCAGCCATATCGAAACCTTCTCCAACTTTTCAATCGGTCTTCTGCTTGTCGATTTTGTGGGCCTTTCAATCGGTTCAGCCTTCTCCTTCTTCACGCATTCGATTCTTTAGGTTTTCAATTTTTTGCTTTCTCCAAACAACTTCAATATGGGACTGTATTACAGTTTGTGTCGTGTAATGGGGAGGATTAATGTGGATTTAGAGCAGCGATCTAAGTTAGAATAGGGTAGGGACATTTTGGGAATTTTACTATCATGTGTGCCATACTTTTGATGAGTTGGAACTCCACGCCAGCAACTGAACGTCTGAAATTGACTGAATTGAGTCAGAGTGACCTATTAGACCAGAAGATGATATTGTGGGTGTGTTTTTGATGAAATTGAAAGTCGAGAGACTGAATTGATGTTGGGCCCATACCATAGGATATTAAACAATATTTAGCCTAAAAAAAATGATTAGACTTTAGCTCTTTAAGACATGGGTCATTGACCCAAAACACCAAAATAAGCCAAAATTATCCCACTTACCTCATCAACAAATTTTTATTCCCACTAAATCAATTTATAATAAAATAATCATTCTACCCTCCATCTAATAAATAACTATTATCATGCCCCTCTTTCTCATCCCTTCAATTTGCACACACTCACACACACACACACACTCTCTCTCTCTTGGAATCTGATTGCGTTGCGGTGGTGTCAGACCCTGACCGGGTTTGGGAGCACGCCTCACTCTATGTTTTATTGTTGTTGTTGAACTCCTTTTATTTCGGTTATGATGTAAGCCCTAAGGAGTCACAATTCACTTGCTTACTTTATTTTGAAATATTTCCAGACTTGTTAATTTGAATATTAGATTGTTGATCGAAAGTCCTTTCTTAAAAGTTTTACTTGTCTCTTATTTTCTAAAAATCGTATTTCAAAAGGCCTTGTAGTATTAAGTGGTAGGTCTACGATACATCATTGGGTTCCTGGTCCGGCTTCCGTTCCACAATTCGATGGAGGTCCAAGTCAACTCGGCTGCGTTGATTAAGAATCTCCTGGCCAAGTTGTGGACGGCGGAGCTTTGAGCACAGATATCCACTAAGGCATGATTGAAATTCTCTGAAACCCAATCGCTCACCAGTAGGCTCTGAAAATCGGAATCAAAGCCTTCTTCACCTTGTGCTTGGTGAAGCAGACACGCGAGAAAGCCTTATCGGCCGGATCGCCGGAGACGCTGATCTGATTGTATCTCCGGCCCTGGGCTACAACCGAAGTTGTTGCAATCGAAGTCAAATTAGTTTGAGGGCAAATGGTCAACCGGAGTCGTTGCAAAATGACCGGAATTATGGGCAAAATGGTCAACCAGAGTCGAGATTAATATGTTTTGGCCTTTTTTGCGATTAATCAGTTTGACGGCTGCAACCGGAGTCGTTGCAGAATGGCTAGTGAGACATAGGTGCCCATAGCATTTTATGGGTGCCCAAATTATTTTATTTTTTATTTTTTTGGTAATTGTAGGCAGAAGTCCGAGAAAGAAAGAAAAAAACATTTTATTATCTCGTAGTAAAGGTCTATTGAGGGGCAATAGACGTTTTGAATTGATGTAATCTCCTCATTTTTTTTTTAATCAAAGTTTTATTTCTTCAATTTTAGATAGATTAGTTCCCATTTCGGCAACTGATCGAAAGTTATATTGAGGGGCAATAGACGTTTTAAATTGATGTAATCTCCTCATTCTTTTTTCTTTAATCAAAGTTTATTTGTCTAAATTTAGGGAGATTAGTTCCCATTCCGGCGACCAAAAGTTCTATTGCGGGGCAATAGACATGTATTAGAGGGCAATATAAGTTTATTATCCCTCTATTGGGGCAATAAAGGTCTATTGGGGGGGGGGGGGGGAAGGAGAAATTAAAAAAATTTAATGAGGTAAATGGGAAAAAAATCCCAATAGACAAGAAGGTTCAAGATTCATCGGGAGAGATTGCACCTTTTCTAGTGGGACAATGTTTTATTCTCAATTGGATTCTATTTTGTTTTCTTAGATAGGTTACATTTCCTAGGTCTATTAGCTAGGTCTATTCTACCTCATTCTATTCTCTATAGTAGGGGTCATCATGGGTTGGGCTAGGGCCGGCTCTACCCTAAATTTTAGGGCTTAGGGTCAGGCCGGGCCGGGCCTAGTCAAAGTCAACAAAATTTAGGGTCGGGCCGGGGCTTAAATATGATAACCCTTACCCGCCCGAAAAGCCCGATCCGCTAGGGCCGGGTGGGGCCGGCCCTCCAAATAGGGCTGAAATGGGCCAAAAAGGGCCTTATTTTGTTTAACCAAAAAAAAAAATACATTATTTTTTTCTTCTAAAAATATGGCTCAATGATATATATATAGGTAATAAAAGACTCATTGTTTTTTATTGATCATATTTAATACACAGTTACACACACATATAGGAATTAACTTATAACATTTATTAATATTAGTTAAGGTGGTTATATTCAATTAACTATCTATATAAATGTCTCAATATTAATTGTTGTGTAACAAAGAAAATAGAAATTAAAGAAAACAAAACTTATGAAATCAATTACAAAGAAAGAGATAAATTGCATATTATAGAAAAAAGAGAAACATAATTAAAAAATAGAAAAAATAAAAAATTATTATGGCTTATTTGGGCGGGCTCAAACGGGCCGGGCTTCATTTTCATGGCCCATACCCTACCCTATTTTAGAAAGGGTCGGGCTTAGGGCCGGGTTAGGGCCGAAGGGCCAAATGATGACCCCTACTCTATAGATAACGGCCTCCTTTGAAACAACAAACTCAACAAGTACTTTCGACTACTTAGGAAAATCAAATGAATCTTCTTTCGTTTCTGCGCAAAATACATGATAAGATGTTTGGGGGATATCAAAATGAGAAGAGCGATTACACCACCAAGTCGGAAGGCCGGAGGCAGAGAAGGGGAGAGGATGGGATCTATCACCTCAAGGTTTCTCTTGAAGATCTCTACACCGGCACAACCAGAAAGCTTGTTGTCACTCGCAATAAGATCTGCACCAAGTGCAAGGGCAAAGGGTCAAAGTCAGGTGCTTCAAGGACGTGCCGTGGTTGCCAAGGGCATGGTTATAAAGTCACTGTACGCCATTTAAGCCAAAAATTTGAGGCAGCAAACGCAGTACTACTGCTATGAGTGCAAGGGCACTGGCCAGACCATTCGTGCCAAGGACCGCTGCCAGCAGTGCAAGGGTGACAAGGTTGTGCTGGAGAAGAAAATATTGGAAGTCCACGTGGAGATAGGAATGAAAAACAGGCAGAAGATCATATTCCCTGGCGAAGCTCACGAAGGGCCTAATACCATCACATGTAATATTGTTATTGTACGTTGTCCAATAGAAGGAGCATCCCAAGTATAAGCGAGAGGGGGATGACCTAATATTTAAGTATAAATTGTCCCTAAAGGAGGCACTCTGTGGGTTCCAATTTAGGTTGACACATTTGGACGGTAGGCAGCTTCTGATTAAGTCTCAATCTGGAGAAGTTGTCAACCCTAATCAGTGCAAAGATATACATGATAAAGGCATGCCAATAGACTCGAATCCATTTATTAAGGGCAAGTTGTATGTTCAGTTCACTGTGAAGTACCCAAATTCCTTGAGCCCAGAACTGTGCAAGGCACTGGAGGCTGTGCTGCCTTGCGGGTCTGACTAGTCACCGCTTACTGATAAGGAGCTAGACGAATGCGATGAGACTACGCTGTATGATGTGAACATGGAGGACGAAATGCCAAAAAAGAAAGCAAATAAGTCTCAAGAGGCATATGAGGAAGATGAGGACATGCATGGTGATGCCGGTGTCTAAAGATCCTAGAAGGAGCCTAGAGGGGGTGAATAGGCTCACAACCAATTTTTTGTTCAAAACTTTCTCAGGGATTGCAACTGGGTGATCAATCCTGATTGCTGATATTAAACAAAATATATTGAACAATCAAGCAAACGAACTAAAGCATTAAAGAACACAGATTTTTGTTGACGCAGTAAAACCCTATCAAGGGAAAACATCTGCGTGGCCTTTACACTTGAAAGACCAAAACCAAATCACTAATGAAAAACATATTACAAGTTTCCACTACAGGGATTGAACTGACCGCTGCAATCCTTCCTAGAATGACTCACTAGGCTGTGTGTAATCACTACTTGCTAATTGGTTATACAAGTGATACAACCCATAAATCTCAACTATGAAACAAGCTATGAATGCAGCAAGTTCGACTTGGAGATTTCACCTTTGAAGCATAAATTCCCAACTGAACTCATGCGATGCAAGAGATGAATATGCATGAATGGTTTTGTGTTTTTCAAATTGTTTTCAACATGGAACAATACACTTTCAAAAGCAGAAAACCAAAGAGATAAACAAAGGGACTGAAAAGCACAAGTGTTTTCAATACCCGAATAGGAACAGAGAACCAATATATATAGAGGAGGAAGAGAAAGAACAGTTCACTCAAAGAACCCTTAAACTCAATTTGAGAAGGTAAACCCATACCCTTAATTTCATATGGCATGTGTAAACCCATGCTCCTAATTTCAATTGGGAACACCAATTCTAGAAGCCAAACACTCCAACTCCTTTATCAAAACTGACACCCAAATGGAACCCATGAAAAACCATTGACTTTTGTGAAAGAGATGACATGCATGAGTTTACCTATGCCATGAAGAAGAGGGGACTTCTTCTGATCTGCAAGGTTGAAGCTTGATCTTGGACAAGACAACAAGATGAGATGGGTTGGGGAAGCACGACAGCAACACAGCAAACTGTGATGAGAATATCAAGTTGTAATTGAACTAATTCTTCAAACTTGGCCTTTGGCTTTCGAGAGCAAGGCAGGCACACAAAATAGAAGAAGAACCAAGTTGCAATTAAACTATTATGGCAAGATAGGGAAGCTGACAGCAAGGCAGCAAAGTGATCTTCAAGTCTTCAAGTGAGTTTTTGACAGCAAGACAACCTCAACAATTGTATTTAAACAATTATGGGCTTAGGCTTCTAACTCTCGGGTAGAAATGTTTTGTTAATGTGAGGAATGCCAAACATGATATACTAACAGTCTCCAATGCGTTCATCAATGATTCCAGTTACTTTGTTAATGATTTAGTTTGTGACGTTATTTCTGTTATCTGCTTAGTTCTTACTGTTTATTTCTGGGTTCGGGTTGTTTTTGAATCTTAAAATAAAGACTTTTGCTTGATATGAATGGTTACATATTGAAAAGGAGAAAGATAAGTTTTAAGTAAAAGGTTTTATCTTCATAATCATATCTATTGCCAATCGTGCTTCATTTTCTTCCTGCACATATGTTTATGGTCCACCGAAAGGCCTTATATGCTTGCTTCAAATAGTGCAACTGACTGAAAGTATTGCATAGTCAACATAGACTCTGTTGCATTTGAATTGTTGTCTTCAAAATATATACTAAAAGAACATCAAAGTGACAAGCATTGTTGTATATGTTTAATGTGTCTCTCTTTAGAGACAGCAAATCTAAATACTAAAAGAGATCTAATAGTCTAATACATGACTGCTTGACTTGAGCCATGCATACATTGATCTCTTCTTGGGGCTAGATCGCTCGACTGACCATACTTCCATAGTTTCATGGCTAACTAAGATGAGGTCAGTGTATTTAGGCCTTCCCCAATCCCTTGATTTAAAGGGCTAAAGGGCTTTATTTTAGCCCTTTTGGTCTCCAACCCAAACAAGTTAAGGCTAAAATGCTAAAATTTAGGGCCAAAAGGCTAAACAAAGGGGCAAATATAGCCTTGAAGATAGCCCTTTAGCCCTTAGGGCCAAATGGATCAGAAATGGGAGGCCCTCCCGTGGTAGTGCTGCGTGACATGTGCATGACGTCAGCAACGGCTAGATGACGATTAGCTAGCCGTTGGGTTTTTTTTTTTTTTTTTTTTTTTTTTTTTTTGTAGCCGTTGGCTTTAAATTTTTTTTTTTTTTAACCGTTGGCTATGTAGCGGTTGGTTTGAAATAATTTTTTTTATATAACTTTTACACTATAAATACATATGACTTCAACATTCTTTTTCACATCTTCCTTCTACTTCCTCATATATATCTCTCTATTCTAAATTTTTTATTTTCTCTAATCTCTCATTTATTTTACTTTTGTTTAAACACTTTCGAAATGAGTTCTAATTGGTTCAATAAGTGGAAAGAAAGGTTACGTGCAGAAGAGGAAGAGGATGAAGAAGACAATGAAGAAGATGAAGAGATGGAAATGCATGCAACACAAGTTATGACGACGGCAGCTACTTGGTTGGTAAATAACCAACTTCGTTCACAACCACAATGGGGTGGGTCGGTTCCGAGGCCCAAATACATCCCTCGATTTCGCTCCCGTGCGAACGATGATATTATACAAAAGTACTTTGTCGAAAATCCGGTGTACCCACCAGAAATATTCATATGCCGCTACCGAATGAGGCGTGAAGTTTTCCTTCGCCTACTAGACTATGTCCAGTCAGCTAACCCCTACTTCAAGAAAAAATGTGACAACAAAGGGCAACTCAGCTTTTCGCCTCATGTGAAATTGACTTGCGCACTCCGAATGATGGCTTACGGACAAGTGGCCGACTCTCTTGATGAAAACTTCAGGATAGCTGAATCTACTACTATAGAAAACTTCGGCGAATTTTGTTGTACGATCGTCACCATTTACCAGCAAAGATATCTTCGAGCACCAAACAGAGAGGATCTAGAACGGCTCTTACAGCGAGCCGAACAACGAGGCTTTCCTGGAATGATAGGTTCTCTCGACTACATGCATTGGCAATGGAAGAACTGTCCAACTGGATGGCAAGGAAGCTTTAGTGGAAAATCAAGAAAACTAACCATCGTTCTCGAAGCCGTGGCGGATTTTGATACATGGATCTGGCATGTCTTTTTTGGAATTCCTGGTACCCAAAATGACATTACAGTCCTCGGGCGTTCACCACTGTTTGATGCGCTCACTGAAGGTCAGTCACCACAATTAGACTACCACATCAATAATCATCGTTCTAGCATGGGTTACTATCTCGCTGATGGCATCTACCCTAAGTGGGCAACGCTTGTCCAAGCAATCAGACGCCCTCAAAATGAAGCTGAAGCATATTTCACCACCAAACAAGAGGCATTCCGCAAAGACGTTGAAAGAGCATTTGGCGTTCTCCAGGCAAGATGGGCAATCATTAGACAACCTGCAAGAGGGTGGAGTTTGGAAAATTTGTCCAATATCATGCTGGCATGCATTATCCTTCATAATATGATTGTTGATGATGAACGTGCCGATTACTACAATGGCGAGTCTGATGATGACGAACCGGATCCAAATAGGTCCAGAAGGGCTGGAGCTCGCATCTTAGACGAAGCGAGAGAAAATTTGGAAAGGGATCCAAGATCCGGAAGAATCATCATGTTGGAATATATGTCTCGATACAGAATGATACGTTCTCCTGTTGGCAATCGACATTTACAAGATGATCTTGTCCAACACCTCTGGAGTATGCCAGGTCAAGCACCATGAATTTGATATTTGCTATGTGATTGAGTTTTCAAAGCTTTCAATTTCTGATTTTAATAATTGTCAGGGTTGTCACTGACAAGTGTTTGCATTTTCTTACCTTGTTGTGTAACTTTTAAATGCTTATGTCATGAATAAAATAAATATTAAAAATATGATTCCAGTTTTATTTCATTTAAAAATTAGCTAAAGATATTTTTAATTATCTTTAAAAAAAATACAACCGAAAAAATATTTTTTATCATATAATTTATTTCAATTACTATAAGTCAATTGACTTTAAAAAATAAGCGCACACACACACACACACACACACACACATATATATATATATATATAACAAATCCAAAATGTTAAAATATATTTTAGGGCTATAATTTAGCCTTGACGGGTTGGAGACGGTTGATGTCAGATCAATGAATAGTACAGAATTTAGGGCTAAAATTTAGCCCCAGGGGCATTTTTAGCCATTTGGGTTGGAGATGGCCTTATAGTACCAGCCCCCATCTTGAAGCCTTCTGTAGCTCTGCATTTTTGGGTTCATGAAATCAGATCCCTAGCTAGCAGCAGAAACTAATTCCAGGGCATTTTGACTTTGGTCTTTTTACTACTGAGAAGTAAACCTAGTCTAGAGCCGTGCAATTGCAGTCAGTCCACTGTTCTTCTCTAATAAGTTCGTTCATTTGTTTCTTTTTTGTTTGTTGGCTTCAATTTCGGGCTAACAAGTATCTCTTTCTCTGAGAGCTATTGCTGCCTAATTGCTTAGACCGTAGGTATTGATATAACAGATTCAAATTGCTAACAAAGATTAATATATTCCATCATTATCAAGTCATCGTCTTGATCAGAATCATTTAAATTTATTTTTATTAAAGCGTCTTAATTTTTTGGACAAAATACTGTTTACTCCCTATACTTATAGGGTCTCGACGTTTCAGTCCCTGACGTTTCAATTTCACCTAAAAAGTCCCTGAACTTTCCAATTTCACCTAAAAAGTCCCTGCCGTCAATTTTCCGTTAAAAAGTCTGTTATCTTGATGACGTGGCACTATTTCAACAGTAAAATGACAATTTTACCCTTACTGACAAAAAAAAATTACTCTCTTTTCTCTTTTTTCTCTATTTTTTTTAATTTGTTATCTTTTTTTTTTCCTACTCTTTTTTGTCTATTTTTTTAATTTGTTCTTTTTTATTCCTACTTTTTTTTTAGGGCTAAATATTGTTTACCACCCTGTGGTATGGACCTCGCATCAATTCAGTCCCTCGACTTTCAATTTCATCAAAAACACCCCTGCGGTATTATTTTCTCGTCCAACAGGTCCTTCCGATTCAATTCCGTCAGTTTCTAACGTTAACTGCTGACGTGGCATTCCAACTCAGCAAAAGTGGGACCTACACGCATGTGAAATTCCCAAAATGACCCTGGGCAACAGAATATGGAAAAATTCAAAATTAATTCCAGTTTTGAGGTTGAGGAGATTCGAACCCCTCCCAAAGTATATGCAAATGAATGGCCCAACCACCAGACCACTTGCATAGTTTTGGTATATTGCAAACAAAAATAGTATATATCTACATAATATTGTTTTTTTTTTTTAAATCTCCACCCACCTCTCTCCTCCTCTCCTCTTCTTCTTCCGCAACCGAAAGCATCAGCAGCTCGCGTTTCACATTTGGAGAATATGCTTCAGGGACAGGAATGTCACTCAACTCACTGTGATTCATGGAGGGGGAAACAAGAGACGTACAAAAGAATCATACACATAAAACAAGCAAATCAAGGATGTCATAAGAAGGCAGCAAAGTCCAAATCCTGTATCACCTAACACTACTTGAGGATTTCAGAAACTATCTGAAGTAGACCGACCCCCAAAAGCTTTTGCTAGTAATGGTTTCCAGATCAACTTCATATAAAACTAGCTTCCATGCCCAGATAATATCAGAACGGAGGGGAAGTGGAAAAGAGCAACTGGCAGATAAAGTGAGGGAGAGGCTTCCACTAAATTAGAGAAAATATTTCAAAATCTATAAACTTTCAAAATATATCAAGCTCATATTTACCATTCCCTACACACAAAAAAAAATCAGAGATTTTACAGATGCATCTAGTGAATTTGAAAGAAGAATAAGAATTTCTTTGTATGGGAAAGAGTAATTCAGTCGAAAATGTATGCCAATCTTATATCCAAATTGTGCATAGTAACAATATATTAGAAAAAGTGAAGCAAACTAATAAATTGAAAGCATCAAAGAAGAAAAATAAAATAGAAGCAAAATGATAAAAGCAGCATTTTCAGGAAAGAGAATCAAGCAAAAATTTACACATAACAAAAGTTAAGGTCTTACGGTTCATCACGATCAGCAGTTAGGGGAGCATGCATTTCCTTAAGAATCACCTTTTCCTCAACCTCAGAGCAACCGACACCAAAATCCGAACTCAATTGATTAGCCACCACCAGAAAACGGGTCCTTCTGCGATGAGCAACTAGCCGCGAGTACTGTGATCTATGCTTAGATGACAGATTGCTGCCCCCCACAGCACTGACATTGCTCAAATCCTTTCTATTGCTTAGTGCCACAAACTTAGCTTCCGTTTGCCGCAATGAATAAACCCAATCTTTCTTAGTTACTGAATTGAAGTCACTGGTTCTATTCCTCAACCCGGTAGAAGGTGCACCACCTCCAAATTGGGTAGCCGTCATTTTCATCAATTCTTGCAATTTCTTCAAAATCACATAGCAGATTCAAAATGGCATGTCAGAATTTCCCAATATTAAGAATTCAACAATCAAAATTCATAACATCATACCCAATTCCACACATTCAAACATTATTACCACAAAAAAAAAAAGAAGGAACTTTACACATCAAAATGATCATTTCCAATACCAAACACTGAATACTATACACAATAAATGTCTATAAACTCCCTCTCGGAAACAGAACGGTAATACATTCGAAAACAGAGCATAACTGCAAAACCTCTATAGCAATGGCTTACGAACAAGGCAAAACGAGAAAGTGGCAACCAGAAATGAGAGCGCAGAGCCTCTTTTTGATTCCCACGAAAACTTATTCGACAAGAACGAAAGGATAAGATAAAGTTTTCACCTTTTTGCAGAGGGAGGGAGTGAG